>CATIWR010020576.1:0-40051 GCA_949677035.1 Omphalea diandra | reverse complement strand
AAAAGCCTTAATAGCAGAAACTAGACATGCAAGTACAATTTTCCTTTCCCCTTGAAACACAACCCTTGTATGATTCGGAGATTCCAAGACAACTTCCTTAGTAACACAATTCACTATTGCATGATATTTGGACAACCAGTCCATACCCAATATCACATCAAATTCACGTAGTGGCAATAGTTCTAGATCAACATTTAACTCCACGTCATCAATGTGAATCAAACAATCACGACATACCTTATCTATAATCATCACCTCTTTCAAAGGGGTACTAACATATAGATCAAAGCCTAAAGGTTGATGTTTACTATATAATTGTGATGTCATGTTTCATGAAATAAATGAATGTGTGGAGCCAGGATCAATCAATGCATTGACTTATAAATCATGGAGAAAAAGTTTACCAGTGATTACTTTTAAAGCAGCAACAGCTTCTTGGCTAGTCATGGCAAATACTCTGGCCTGTGTTGGGGGTCTAGAACTCTGACCCTCTAATTTACTCATACCTTGGCCAATTGTAGTTGTTCGACCTCTGCCTCTGCCACTACCATATGATACTCCAACTCCACTTGCCTTTGAAACTTCAACTATGTGCTCTGATATAGCTCTGCTTCTGCCTTCTTCTAACATTCTAGATTTTCCTAGACAATTTCTAAGCATATGATCAAGAGACCCACACAGGTAGCACCCCCAATCACTAAATGTGTATATATATCTTAATCGTTAAGATATTTATGCCAACTTTGTATCTTAAAAGATATAGATATATTTTGTTTTAACTTTTTAAATGAAATAGATATCTAAATAATTTAGATAATATCTCTAGCTATCTTAATTATAAATAGAGAGAGTACCAATTTTGCTTTAGATCTATTCCATATGTGCGACCCTATAAGTTCACATAATGTTAATAGTGGCCCAAAACCTATTTTTGACCTATAAGTTATATGTGACCTCTAACAAGACATTATGACTACCTAAATTATGTGAAGGTCAATAACCCGACCTTACCTAATTTACAAATATTATTATAATCCTTCTGTCACATCATATCTCAATTGAACATAAGGCATGGATCATATCATCCTTATACAGTTCAATTCTTTCTCTATTTCTAAGTATACTGATGCAAAATGACATTGATAATCTTTTATCAATTCATTTCCGTATAGCTATGCAATCATTTCAATCTAACTTATCGAGGGGATATATTTCTTACAAATATATAAGGGATAAATTCCATCTAAATCACTCATATTTCTCTATATGATCTACTTCATGTTTCATATTGGTTTGTATAATCATTCGATTAGAGATAAAGTTGCACTGTATTAAAACATGAAGTTCATCATATTGGAATCTATGGTGATTTTTAGGTTAAAGGACTAAGTTAATACTATTGCATGAGAATCACTTATGACAATTTATCCATGTATTATTGTCTGAATGGGTTAGTCCAATATAATATTTCTTAAATATGTTTGTAAGTGTTTGACTTAATATCACATATCCATGACTAATAAAACATAGTCATCATTCAAAACACATATTATTCTTCATTCATTATTATCCCAACAATAATGATTGAGTAGAGATAATTTAGAATAAAATTCTTTACACCTAAAGATTTGACTAACAAGTCACATTCTTAATGAAATTAGGAATAATTAATTATTTATGTAATTTATCATTTAGCTGGAAACAAAAATGATATTTAATAAAAGCACAACCATGGAATTATTAAGAAAATATCCATTACAAGAAATGGCCTAGGGCATATAACTAACACATACCATTTGTACAATGTCGAATAACTCATAAGTAAGTGTGTCAAAATAGGGTGGTGGGTCATGTTTGTGTTGTGTCAACCCACTCAGGAGACATAACTACAGTTAACACGAATACAACCCATTTATTAATCATCTCAGGATATTTCAAACTTAACACAATATGAAATTTAAATGGTTTACACGAACACAACACCTGTCATTTGTTTACTTAATTGGATTGTATATGGGTCATAGAAATAAACATAACCCATTTAAATTGTATAAATTTATAATCTAAAAAATATTAAATTGTTTACTCAAATTACTTGAAATCTTATCCAAATCATATATTTTACAAGGGTCAAATTAAAAATAACAATAAAAATCTAAATAAAAATTAATATAACAATAAAGTTTAAATATTCTTATAAATAAATGCAAATACATAGAGTTTCAAATAAATATCATCTAAATTCTTTTCAATAAATATAAACACATTGAAAGATATTTATATATTTTATACAAATGACCATTTTTACGTTGATATTATGCATAAATATGTATATTATAAAAAAAATTATGTCAGGTTGACATGACACATAAAATTAAAAGGGTTGTAATAGGTTCGCATGTCAACCCATTACACAAACAATTTCATATCATGTCTTAAGTGGTTTGACCCATTCATGACATGAACCCATTTAACCTTAATATGAACTCATTAATTTTATGTTCTTGGCGAATCGAGTTAATGTGTCATGACCCATTTTGACACCTCTACTCATAGGTGAATTTCGTGTAAGTTATTACAAAAAAGGGTGGGGTGATTGTAGTTTCAAATGAGAATAATGTATTAATTTCCATTAAATGATGTAACGACCATTTTCATTTACAAATCATGGCATTCATATCTAAAAATACATATGCATAATGGTTTATTCATCATACATACACAATCTAACATGTATTTAGTGTATATATATGCTAATTAATGTTCACAACTAGTGACTATAAATTGGTTCCTATCTATATATATGTACATGACACAAGGAGAGAGAGAGTTGGACTTTAGCCAATGACCTGTGGTCTATGTGTCTCTATGCAAAACTTGATGCACCAAAGTATCCAAACCCTATGCTTCAGTATCTAAAAAGTGTAATTGCGATTTGATGAGTCGTGACTCAATGAATAAAAATAATAATCCAATTCGTAAGGCATGACCATTAATCAAATATTATTATGATATATTACAAGTATAACAATTAACTATGCAAGTGTAAGTGCAATAGATTGATTTTTGTCGTGACCTTGCAAGACAAACACTGCTCTTGGGAATTCATGTGATTCAAGTGACATTTGATTTTTTTTTTTTTTTTGCTGGCTAGCATATAATAAGTGAATCATTTGATCAATAATATATGCCAATAGGACATATTTGTCCCTTTTCCATTTGATTTGCAAGTGTTTGACAAGTTGGTCACAACAACCTTTTAGTTTCATATGCAAGTGTTCATTCATAATGGCATACCAAGTAATCATTAAGAGCATATAATTCTCACTTGACTTGTATTTGCATGTAAAATGTAACAATTCAATCACATATACATGAAATAGAGCATAGTCACATCATAAAATTATCACACTTACACATTAGAATCTAATTATGGCTTACCTTTTGATGTGGCCAACCTTGATGGTAGGTTTGGTTCTCTCTCTAGGGCTTCCTCAAAATGTTGATATCCTAACATTTGATACATACATGGTTATAAGTATGTCAAAATGATTACGAATGCTTAGTATGCAACTATGGCATGATCTATGCAAGTGGACCTAGTGTTATGCATATTTTCCTTATATGGCAGTCTGACCTTGCTACACTCTCACACTAATAACTCTAGATATACTTATCCAAATGACTTGATTATTTTTTTCAAATAAACTAGACACATAATGATACAACATAGTCAAATTTCAAGTCAATATAAGACATAGAAAATGTGGTGAATTTTTGAATTTTTCCCTATTTTAATGTCATCTCAGTCTAAGTAGGTCTTACATTCTTCAGTATATCTCACATTGTACAAATCCAATTGAAAAAATGGTCCATAAGAAGTTACAAAACATTTTTTATGTTTCACTCGTTATCTAATTCAGTCTATAAAGTCACCAAAACAGATAACCAATCTCAGGGTGAGCAGGTTTTCAACATATTGACAATCAGTCATAATGAAGGGGTAATATCTCAACAACCATGTTAAATTTGGCAAAAATATTTCATAGTCATATATATAAGACATAAATATATAACTTTTAAGTTTGTCATATTATCAAATTAAATCTATGGCCATAAAATTCATAGAAAACAAAATTATAAGGCTGATGAGGTTTCATCAATTTTAGGGTCAGTCACAATTAGTGAGCCATATTTTATTCCACACAACAAATCAAACAAAACTACTTTACAGGTATTTAGATGGGATATAACCCTACAAATTGATGTCTTGACTTCGTCTCAATCTGAATATAAGATCGTTAAAATGTAGGAAAACATAAAGACTGAGGCGATTTTAGTTGGTTATGAACCAACCCAAATGAAGGAGCCATATCTCCTCACACAAACCAAATTAAACAAAAAATTTTTATATGCATTTAGATGGGACATAAAGCTACAAATTTTCTATTTTTCACTTTCCCTAATTCTTCTTATAGGGTTATTAAATTGTGGGTACAAAATTCTACTCTAACAATAAAACCAACACAATAAGCTCTTGTTTCTCTTGAATTTCAACATCCATACATGAGTTCTACATCAAATACTCCATAATTCTTATTAACCATACATGATTAACATGTCATGAGGGATTAATTTCATGTACAAAGAAGATAAATTAAGTTACCTAATTTCTCAAAACTATAAAAGCTTAGGATTTCTTCCTAGGCAGCTCACTCTTCTCCCTCACCTTCTTCTTCTTCTTCTTCTTCCTCTTCTTCTTCTTCCTTCGCTCTCTCTTTCTTCTATTGCCCTTAAGTTTAACTCTATATGCTGATCCTAACGGTCAAAAAAGTCCACTCGTAAACCTATTGTAATAAGACAAAATCATAGTGTCTCATTTCCATTGGTTAGAAGTTCATTTTTCCCCTTTAGTCCCTCTTATTCACTCCTCGATTCTCTCCATCCATCTCCTAATCCCCATATGCCCCTTATACTTTTAAATAAGCTCTAAAACATGATTATTTATGATATTATAACATACACACAACATAAGATAATTTGCCATGCAACTATACAAACATTACATATATGTTCAAATGTCCCAAATGTAATGGTGCAAGTGAAATCATCATGCTTATCCAATTCACATATGTAAATGATCATTTATCTAATGCTTATGTCCATGTGGGATTGGAAATCATTTATGCAATAAATAGGTTCATGTGAGAATGCTAACAAATATGGATAAGGATGTTACAAATGATTACTAGGTGGAGAGTATGTATAGATTGTAGGAAGCTTGATAAAGCCACTTGCAAGGATCACTTTCCTTTACCATTCGTTGATCAAATGCTTGAGAGATTTGTAAGGGCATGTTTATTATTTCTTTTTAAATGGTTATTCTTGATAATAAAATTTTCATTCATTCGAAAGTCCAAGAGAAAATTGACCTTCACTTACCTCTATGGCACATTTGCATTTAGGAGAATGCCATGTGGTTTGTGTAATGCACCGACTACTTTTTAATGGTGTATGATGGCAATATTTTTAGTTTATGGATTTTTTTTTCATATTTGGTGATTCATGATGCTTGTTTAGCTAACCTTTCCAAGGTGTTGTTGCATTGTGAAGAGATAAATCTAGTTTTTAATTGAGAGAGGTCTCATTTCATGGTGCAAAAAGGTGTGGTTCTTAGCCACGAGGTGTCTTCAAAAGGTACCAAAATAGGAATTATTGAAAAGATGCCTCCATTTACATCCATTAAGGGGGTTTGAAGTTTACTTGGTCATGTAGACTTTTATCATTGCTTTATTATGGATTTTTCTAAGATTACAAAACCACTTTGCAATTTACTTAATAAAGATGTCATATTTAATTTTTACCAATAATGTTTAGATGTTTTTTATATGTTAAAGAAGGCATTAACATTAGCACCAATTCCAGCAACCTCATATCAGAGTCAACCCTTTGAGCTTATGTGTGATACAACTGAGCATGCCATTGGATCTATTTTAGGGCAAAAGAAGGATAAGTGAATGCATGTTATGTATTATGCAAGACACTTAAAGTAGCTCAAATATATTATGCCACCAAAAAGAAGGAATTACTTGTAATCATCTACACTTTTGATAAATTTCAATCTTATCTTATAGATACTAAAGTAATTATATACATGGATCATGCTACAATCAAATACCTTTTGAGCAAGAAAGATGGCAAATGTTGCCTTATACATTGGGTGTCATTACTAAAATACTTTGTTCTTGAAATCCATGACAAAAATAGGACTATAAAGTTTATTATCGATCACTTATCAAGAATTTAGCTTGAGAAGAATGAGAATAATCACGTAACAATTAATTAGGCATTCCTATATGAGCAACTTTATGGTCCTACACTTATCATTCCTTAGCATGCAAATATTATAAACTATCTAATAAGTGGCATTCCTCCTCCAGACATCTCTTTTCACCAAAAGTGGCATTCTTCCTCCAAACATCTCTTTTTGCCAAAAGTAAAAATTTCTTACAGATATCAAACATTGTTTTTAGGAAGAACCACTTCTTTATAAGCATTATGTCAACGGTCTCATTTAGAAGTGTGTTATAAGGGAAGAAGTTCACAAAATGTTCACCCATTGTCATTGTTTAGAAAGTGGAGGACATTTTAGGACAACTAAAATCATGGCAAAAGTTTGACATAGTAGTTTCTATTTGCTTGCAATGATACCTAGAAATTTGTGCTTTTATGTGATCATTATCAAAGGGTGAGAAATGTTTCAAGTCACCATGAGATGTCATTAAATAACATTCTTAAGGTGGAATTGTTTGACATATGTGGCATTGACTTCATGGGCCTTTTTCCTTATGGAATTGTTTGATGTATATGGCATTGACTTGATAGGCCTTTTTCCCTATCTTATGGTCATAACTACATCTTAGTAACCATTGATAACGTGTTTAAATAGGTTAAGGCAATCGTTTCCTTACCAATGAGGCTAATGTGGTTACTAGATTCATCAAGAGGTTTATCTTCTCAAGATTTAGAGAAGCTAAAGTTATCATAAGTGATGTTTACAATAAGCAATTTAAGGCTTTACTTAAAACATATGGAGCCACTTACATGGTTACTAGCCCATACCACCTACAAATAAGTAGGCAAGTTAGAATCTCCAATAAAGAGTTGATGCATATTTTAGAGAAAATTATTTCCACCTTATGGAAGGAATGGTCACATAAGCTAGATGATACATTATGGGCGTCTGGAATAGCCCTTAAAACACCCATTAGAATGACCATATAGTGTTTAGGAAGTTTTGCCATTTTTGATGGAGTTAGAGCACAAGGCATATTGGGCCATTTAGTTGCTAAATTTTTATCTTAAGATAGTTGGAGATAAGCATCTACTTTAATTAAATGACCTAGATGAAATGTGGATTATGAGAATACCATATAAAAAGAGAAAACCAAGCTATGCCATGATATTCAAATTTGCAAGCACTCTTTTGAAGTTGGATAGTAAGTGTTACTATTTAATTCTCCACCTTAAACTCTTTTTGAGAAAGCTAAAATCTCATTAGTCTGAACCCTTCAGGGTGGTGTAATTTTTTCCTCATAGAGCTGTGAAATTGCAAGGAGAGTGTGCTAAAACATTTAAAATGAATGGCTAGCATCAAATGCCTTATTACTATGGTGATGAATTAAAAAATGGAGAAATTCTTCTCCTAAATGCACCTTCAAGCTAAAAAAAATGTGAAAATGTCAAACAAATGACTATAAACAAGTGCTTATTGGGATGCAACCCAATGGTTTAAGTTGTTTTAATGATTTCAATTATTCTATTTAAAGTTTTGCATATCCATTCTTTTTAGTTTTTAGTAGTTGCATTATTTAGTTCATAGAATTTTAGTAATTATATTTAGTATAACTATTAGATATATGAATGTTTTTATGTCTAATTTGAGTTAATTTGGTTAATTTTGGTTAAAGTATAGGTTACTTTATAGCAAATGTGATGGAGAAGTATAACATTTATTTGAAGGATACAATATTTTATAAAATTAAAAATGGACAAAGAATAGTGAAATTCAGTTACATACATGATGCATGGGCTATGTAAGGGTTCAATGGTAGGATATGTACATCTAACCAAAAACAAGATCATTAGCTTCATCAACTTGAACTAAGAAGTAATTACATATGGCTTATGATGTGGCTTATGTTAACATCGAGCCTCAATCCATTTAAAGCCCCATCATCTTCTTTCTAACCCTAAACCCCTTAAATCCCAAACCTTTTTCATAGTCATTGCCATCCTCCTCCTAACCTACCTACTTTCTCTAGCCTTTATAAACCACCCAACCCTATAATGAGAATCACCTAAAAGATAACAAAATGAAAGTTGGCTAGTTCTTTAGCTGGATACTCCTTAAAAAAATTAATAAATGAGGAAATCCCCGTCTCCTCCTCTTCATTTACTTTCAAAACACCACCACCATCAACCACTGTTCGTAACCCCCTTTGACTAAACCTCCATTTCATTAAGCCAAGCCATATAACTTGACACCAATCCCTTAAGAATTAAAGTTAAAAGAAAACAAGTTTCTTTGCAACATCACCCTTCAAACTCTCGACCTAAAAATTGAGGTGGATAGCTTATTGGCAAATGGTGGCTTAAGCCATTTCATTTCCATAATGTTACCGACATATACTAACCTCACATATGAATTCTTAGCCCACCTAAACCCTAGCCTAACCTAAAAATTCCACCAAAATCACCTTATTTACTATTCAACTATTTCAAATTCTATATATAATGCACTTAGACATATTTAATGTAGTTTGTGGATTTGCAAAATGAGGGTTTCACCTCACCTCCTCCTGCATATAATGAATAAAGCTTCTGGTAAGCAATAGTAGAAGGAGAAACAACCTTCATGCCAAGTTACCAAAAGTCACATTCCATTCATAACCTAGTGTTATAATGCATTCAGAGGTTACTAGCATATACCTTATTTGCTCAAAGTGAGAATGTTAGCTTGATTTCTAAAAAATAACTTTTTTTTTTGTATGATGCAAGGGCAAAGGCCTTATTATAGTACGTGGCTATTTGCAACATTGCATGCTATGCTAAAACACCCACAAAGAAGATCGTGGTCAAATTTGTTATCATACTAGTGGCCACATTCTTCACTAGCTTTACACACCAATGAATAAAATGGAGCCTACCACTATAGTGGACTGTTTGGACTGACCATACTTGGTGCACATCTAACCTTGTATGAAGGTATGCAAAGCGTCTATGTTAGTTAGGGAAAAACCATAAGAAGGAGGCCACTAAGAAGCCCAATTTGGTGTTATAACTCCTAACATGGCTAATTCCTAAATTATGGAATGCCTAGATTAGATTAACAATAAGCTATAGCCTAGGTAGGAACAATTGGAAGCTTTCTTTGCACACATGGGGTTCCAACAACATCCTTCACCAATAGAACAGTGAAATTTACAATTTCAACAATTTAATTTCTTTTTATTTTATTTGTTTTAATTTTGGAACAATTTAAAGTTTGTGTTCATGTTTTTTTGCAGTGCTTTATTTCTTGTGGCAATTCATTTTTACAAGTTTAACATTGATAAGTGGATCATTAGATTAAGAACTCTTAATTATGAATGTTGGTCTATAAAAATAAAGGTTTATGTATTTAGACTGTCATTTTATTTAGTGGTGAATGTGTTTGTCTGACTGTGAATGCATTTGTGGTTGTTGGGAATTGAGATAAATTATTGTGCAAGTGTTGGTATGTTTGCTAAAAAATTTTGTGGTTATTTGAGTAGTGCAAGCATGTTGTTTAAATTGATTTTAGATGCATGGCCTATGGCATGATCTATGTTATGACCCATACACCTTTATTATGCTTTATTTCATAAAAAAAATAAAAATTAATTTAAATTAACATGTTACATTATGCATTAATCTCATGACTGATTGTTCATTGGTGAAGGAAAGGTTGAATTGTGACAAAGGAATTTTATGGAATGAATAGTTTTGGGAATCAATTTGACGCTAAGTCTTATTCCAGTTGCATGAAAAGGGAGTAATTTTATTTTTTTCCTTGAATTTGCATTTCTTTTAAACATCGAGGACAATGTTTCATTTAAGATTAAGGGAAGGACTCGAGTTAATTCTTTCATTTTTTAATGAATTTGAGAATTTGATTTATTCTTTCAATTTTCTTAATTGAGATTCATTTAAAATGTAGAAAAAAATTGAATTATTGATTTGAGGATTTCATGGTTGTTTCCTTTTTAGGTATGTTGTCTACCTTAAATGTGAAGTAGAATTGACTTAAGTGTTGATCATTTCATACTTTGGAATTTTAGACAGTGTAATGTTTGGAATGGAACTATGCAATTATCTTATTAGGAAGTTTAGACATTTGAATAGGATTGGTGAATGAGTATGTAATATTCTTGTATAGGTTGATTAAGAAATTTGCAAGAATTATTACACCTGGGAAATTAATTGCTTGTTTGAATTCAAGCATAAGCATGCTTGTATGTTAAGAGCTTTTCCACAAATTCTATAATAAGGCCTATACTCTTTTGAGGCAAAATATTAATTCGCACTTGATCAATGAAAGGATTTAGGCATTCGTTGTATTAACTCATTTTCCCTCTTCCATACCTATATTATCTTTATGCCTTACACATTTTTTAAGTGTTAAAGTACATTATAAGAGTGTATATAAGCCTTTTTCTTGATCACCCTTAACCATATCACTGTCTAACCCATCGTCATAGCCTACCCACTAAGACAATTTAAAGGTTGAAATTTTTATGTGGCATAAAAAATTCCATTGTATATGTTGAAAAGGTTGGAGTATCCTTCTTATGTGTATGTTTAAGTATATTTGCAAGCATTTGAATCTATGAAGGACAAATTGAAAAGTGTAGGACTGGCATCTATATAATTTATTGTTATTTTAGGGTCAATATGACAAAAAGAGAAAGAATAAGAGAAAAAGAAAGTTGAGAACTGTTAAGTTCTTATGAATTCAAATGTTTGAGCTAATTGGAGCTCATAATTATATATGAGAAGCATTATGTTAGCAATTTGCTCTTGAGGCTTGTGTTGAATTTTGACTGATTAAGTGATTGTTGCTAAAAAAAAAGTTAGAAGTTGATGCAAACATCTAAGGCAAGACCAAAGATCCACTTCAACTTCAAGGTCTAATTATAAGGAGAAGGATCAAGAAGTTCAATGATGCACTTAAAGCATTTATGCAATAGGGAATTGCAATAGGATTAGCCTAAGATCTATTACAAGAATTGGAGGATCTTCTTCAAGCTAAAATGAAGCCCTTTGTACCTTAATTTCATGGAAGGAACCTCAAGAAGAAGCCTAAGAGTTAAAGGAATGTCAATTGAAGGAAGAAAGGTAATGGGCAAAAAGAGGACATGTGTTGTTGTGTGTTGTAGAACCAAGTTTAGGCAAAATGCAAGGTAGACGCATGGTCGTACACTGAGGTAGAGTTTGCTTAAGTGGGATAGCATAAATGCGCAACCATGAGCCTTAGTTGTGCACCTTAAGAACATTATGTTTACCTATTGTATTGAGCAAATTTTGAGTTGTTTCTTTCTTATTTAGTTAGAATTTTGATCTAAAGTGTATCTATTATTTCGATAAAACTTTGTTTAAGAATTTAAACCTTTTATATGTAGGAATTTAAACCTTCCCATATTCAACCATCTATAATAGATGATTATTCCTTTTGGCTTAAAGGTATTTGTAAGATTAATTCTCTTCTTGAATTCTTAAAAGGACTTTGTGAGATTATTGAGTGAGTGCCTGATAATTTTACAAACTTGTTTAATCGAGGAGTTAAATTGCTTAGTTAATTTATGTTTGAGATTAACACAACTTAAATCTTTATGACTTCAGTTGTTAGAAACAAGTTTTCTAGAGATATAGTTAGGATTTAAGAAATCATATTATTTTAATATTTGAATTAAAGCTTGGGACTTTTGTTCAACATATGGGTAAAGATTCTAACTAACCTCATTTGTGTTATTGGGTATTAGAATTATTTGTTATTAGAGTCAATATTAAATTCTAAATCAAAGGTATTGTTCTTCATTGTTCTTCTTGTTTTTGTGATTAATCTTCATCAAATTGCATTCTTCCTCTCTTATTATCCAACTCAACTTCTTAATTCTCACATTCAAACTCATTTTTTTCATTATTTCATCATCAAACAATGTAATATCTCTATCCTCATTCATTGGCATTCTCACATAAACATATTCATTGCATAAATGATTTACAATCCTATATGAACATATGCAATAGATAAATGATCATTTAGGTATGTGAATTGGATAAGCACAATGATGACACTTACGCCATTGCATTTGGGACACTTAAACATATATGTATTGTTTGTATAGTTGCATGGCAAATTATCTTATGTTATGTGCATGGTATAACATCATAAATAATGGTGTTTTTAGAGCTTATTTAAAAGTATAAGGAGCATATGGGGATTAAGAGATGGATGGAGGTGATGAAGGAGTGAAGAAAAGGGACTAAATGAGGAAAAGTGAACTTCCAACAAATGGAAATGAGACATCATGATTTTGTCTTATTAGAATAGGCTTATAAATTCAATTTTTCATCCTTTAGGAGCATATTAAATAGGATAAACATGAGGGATATGAGAAGAAAGAGAGGGCTAAGGAAGAAAGAAAGAAAGGAAGGAAGAAGAAGAAGAAGAAGAGGGAGAAGAGAGAGCTACCTAAGAAGGAACCCTAAGGATTTATAGTGTTGGAAAAAGAGGTAAGTTAATTTATCTTCTTCCCAAATGAAATTAGTCCCTCATGACATGTTAATCATGCATGGCTAGAAAAAATTATGGAGCATTTGAGGTAGAGCTCATGTATGAAAATTGAAATTCAAGAGAAACAAAGCTGATTGTGTTGGTTTTGTTGTTATAGCAACTTGTTTTACCCACATTTTAAGAACACTGGAAGTGGAATTTGAGAAAGTGTAAACCATGAAAGTTATAGCTTTATGCCGAATCTTAATTCATCTAAAACAGTTTTGCTTAATTTGGTGTGTGTGAAGAGTTGTGGCTCTTTCATTAGTGCTGGTTCAGAACCAACTGAAATCTTCTTAGTATTTCTGTTTTCATATATTTTTATGACCTTATGTGCTGATTTAGAAAAAGTACAAATATAAAATTTATAGGGTTATATCTCTTCTAAATACTTGTAAAGCAATTTTACTTGATTTTTTGTGTGAAAGAGATATACCTCTTTAATTGTGGCTAACCCTGAACCTGATGAAACCTATTTCATCTCTTAGTTTTATTTTTCAAGAATTTGATGGCAATAGAATAGGAATTTGGTGATGTGCCTAAATTGAAAGTTGTATATTTTACCTAATCTACATTCTTGTAAAATATTTTTGCCAAATATAACATGGTTGATGAGATATTGCTCTTTTATTGTGACTGATTCTTAATGTGTTTAAAA
The DNA here is from genome assembly GCA_949677035.1 of Omphalea diandra. Classification (NCBI taxonomy): domain Eukaryota; kingdom Viridiplantae; phylum Streptophyta; class Magnoliopsida; order Malpighiales; family Euphorbiaceae; genus Omphalea; species Omphalea diandra. The sequence goes on along the minus strand of CATIWR010020576.1, from coordinate 26,537 downwards.
CCTGCTCACCCTGAGATTGGCTATTTAATCTGGTGGCCTTATATACTAAATTTGACAATGTGTAAAACATGAGCAATGTTCCTATATATGATACGTATCTTTTGGTATTTTTGCAATTGGATTTGTACAATTTTAGATATGCCCATGAATGTAAGATCTACTCATACTAAGATGACATTGAAATAGGGAAGAATTAAAAAATTCACCACATTTTCTATATATCTTATATTTATATGAAATCTAAATAAGTTATATAATTATGTGTCTAATTTCTTTAAAAAGAAGAATCAAGTCATTTGGATAAGTATATATAGACTTATTGATGTGAGAGTGCAACAAGGTCTGGCCGCCACAAAAGAATAATATGCTTGAATACTAGGTCTATTTGCATAGAACATGACCATAGTTACATATCATGCATGTAAACCCATTTTCACCTGTTATGATGATATATATATATTTGAGGAAGCCTGAGGAAGATATCCTAACCTATCATAATGGTTGGTCACATCAAAAAGTGAGTAAAAGCCATAATTAGATTCTAATGTGTATGTGTGATGATTTTATGATATGGTTATGTTCTATATCACAAATATGTGATTGAATTGTGACATTTTACATGTAAATACAAGTCAAGCAAGAAGTATATGATCTTAACAATTACTTGGTATATCATTGTGAATGAACATTTGCATATGGAACTAAAATGATGTTGCGACTGGCTTGTTAAACACTTATAAATCACTTGGAAAAAGGGACTAATATGTCATATTGGAACATGTTATTGAACAAATGATTCACTTGTTATATGCTGGCCAACAAAATCAATGTCACTTACATCACATGAATTCTTTGGAGCAATGTTTGCCCTACAAGGTCACAACAAAATCATTCTATTACATTTGCACTTGATAGTTAATTCTTACACTTGTAATGTATCTTGATGATATATGATTGTTGGTTGTGCTATAAGAATCTGATTATTATTTTTATTCATTGAGTCGTGACTCACCAAATCGTAATTATGTTTTTCAAATACTGAAGTATAGGGCTTGGATACTTCAAAGCATGAAGTTTTACATATAGACACATGGAGCTCAAGTCATTGGCTGAATTTCAACTCTCTCTCTCTCCTTGTGTCATGTACATATGCCTAGATAGGAATCAGTTTGTTGTTACTAGCCTTGATCATTAGTTAACATATATGTACACTAAATACATGTTGGGTTATCTATGTATGATGAATCAACCTTTATGCATATGTATTTTGGACATGAATGCCATAATTAATAAATAAAAATAGTTGTTACAATTAGTCTTGTTTCACCATCATAAACCATATAGTCAAAAATTATATTCAAATTCCATCAACGTTGCATACTTTTGCAAAATTTCCTTAATTAAAGGAACTTTGCAAAATCTTTAATTTTGTGTTTTATTCCATTCAAATTCATGTTTCTTCATTAATTAACCCTTCTTGTATCCTTAACTACAAAATTGCAATGTTTAATTCAAGAAATTCCATAAAATTTGGAAGTTTGTCGAAATTCCTTTAAAAAATGAAAACTTGATTCTAACTTACTTCTTGTAATTTTTTCATCCTTTTTCTACCTAATCTTTTTCTTTTGTTACTAATCATCTTTCTGGTGTCTTCTAGTGTCAAGGGCTAAACCCTAATTCAAAATTTAATAAGGAAAAATTACCAAAATACCCTTATAAGTGCTAAATTTGGCTTCCTTATGTTCTTTTGTGTTTGTGAGTTGTTTTTTCTGTTTCTTGCAATTCTAAGTTTGGTTTAGATTCCAAAGGAAAAAAAAATAAAAAAAGATAGACATAAACTAAGGATTGCAAAGGTATTATTCGAAGTCGATTTTTTAAAATCCCTTGTTCCCATTTGGCCTAAGCTTATTTCTTGTCATATCCTCGAGTTTAAACACCAATTTTTAACTTCAAATTTCTTTTGAATTCTTATATTATGATTAGGTCTTTGGAAATTTATGTTTGCAACCAATTGTGTTCTTTTAAATTTCTTTGTTTTAAGAAAGTTGAAAGATATCCCAAATTGAAGTTATTCCTTAAAAGCTTGAGTGATTCCATATAAAAGATAGAAAGGGACATGCATGTAAAGATGGGGCAATTGATGGACAAGGTCGAAAAGATAGAAGCTAGCCAACAAACCAATGCCTCCAATTCCAATACAACCCATACAAATCAAAGGCAACCAAGGCATGGTAGAGCCATGCATGAAGAGGAGGATGGAAATTCCATGGAGGAATTTTCCTAAAGATCTAGCAAGCAAGATAGTAACCTTAGTTACTTTAAAATGAAGATTCCTACTTTTAATAGTAAAAGTGATCTTGAAGCTTACTTACCATGGAAAAAGTAGGTAGAATTTATATTTGATTGTCATAATTATAGTGAGAAAAAGAATGCTACTGTTGAGTTTATAGATTATGTTCTTGTATGGTGGGATCAAATTTTGTATTCTAGGAAAAAATATGGCGATGATCCTATTTGTACTTAGGAGAGATGAAAAGGGTTATGAGAAAGAGATTGGTACCTAACTAGCCATTACTATAATGATTTGCACAATAAGAAAGAGATTAGTACCTAGCTAGCCATTACTATAATGATTTGCACAACAAATTGCAAAGGCTTGTACAAGGTACTAGAAGTATGGAAGAGTACTATCAAAAGCTTAGGTGATAATGATTAGGGCCAAGATTGAGGAGTCCATAAGCAAGCAATGGCAAGGTTTCTTGGTAGGTGTAATAAAGACATTGCAAATCAAGTGGAGTTATGTCCCTATAATAATTTAGAGGACTTATACGATCTAGCCCTCAAGATAGAAAAGCAATAAAGGGGTAAGCATTCTAGGCCTAATTTTTCTTCTTCTTATGGTACTAACAAGTTTAAAATTGGTGATAAGTCTATTAGTAGGCCTAAGGCCAAACCATCTAAAAAGGAAGGAGGGAAGCCCAATTGTCCAACCAAGGTCAAACCTTCAAAGCCTAATAAAGCAAGCTCTATAACATGTTTCAAGTAGGAGATAGTCATAAGGACTCTTAAATGAAGGGCCCCACTATCGGACAAAAACCATAGGAGATGGCCTTTACCTCTGCCACCTCTAGTGGCCACATCTCCATAGGACCCCTTTAGTCAAGGCATACCTATGATGAAGATAAGACTACTACAAGTATAAATCCAAATAATGAAAATGAATAATTATGACTCATACAATATTATCAGTGCATGGAGAAATATCTAGCCAATAGTGATCATGTTCAGGTGGTCGCACCTATCGACAATAGAGGACTCCTCAAAGTCACAATGCTCCACCTTGAAAAATAGAGGTAGAAGCCCTCCACATCATCCTTAGGGTTGAGCCCCTCCAACAAGCCTAGCCTAATGCCCCGTGTTTGTCACCAAAAGTGGCATGAGCTTTAAAGCAATAAAAAAAATTGACAAATAAAAGAGATTACAAGATATTTACAATGAGCACTCTCCAAGTGTTGAATATGTATCCCATGCCCCAAGAGCATTGGTTAAGGTAGCAATACAGGTGCACCAACATCGCAGACCCTTAATTGATGTGATAAAGAAGGCCTAGATCCTCTAACACTGGCACCATGCATAGCTCAATTACATCAAAGATGTTCAAGAATAACACCCCCAATAGAGCATACAATCAAAAGTAGCGCATGTGTTGGTCGATCACCTCATCACAACTGTCATTGGTAACCCTAGGTACGTTCACCTAAATACTATAACTTAGCATAATCTTACTCCCCTTGAGTAGGGAGAATGCAAGTGAGGACTCTCAGCTAGTAGTCCCTCTAAATTGCTAGCTAATGAACACTCTAATTTGTGGGCAAAAGGATACTAGGAAAGCATAGCTCGATCAAAAAGTGAAGTTCTCGAGCGTAATCACAACCTCACTAATCAGGGCTTGATGGAAGGTATAAATCATATCCATCCACCACTCTGAGAGTGGAGTGTGTGCATCATCATCGAATGGATCTTCAATGCCTTCTCTAGCAGCATAGGTAAGAAAGTTCAGACTCTAGTACCCTCCTGATATACTACGATCTGAAGATGCAGAGTGTGAACCCCACTCCCTAATAGGACCCACAATTCCACCTCTTTTCAGGAAGGTGACAATCCATTGCAAGAGAAATAAAAGAAGTAAATAATGATATATATATATATATATATATATATATATATATATATATATTCACACAATTATCAAGGTCAGAGGACACAAAGAGCTAGAAAAGTCCAAATTCAAAGGCAAAGAAACAATAAGTCCTAGTCACTGGGATTTATTTGCAAGTTTTGAGGAAATTATAAAGATAATTTTCTCAAAAAGATTTTCAATCAACATCCATAAACAAAGCCTAACAAGATTGGCAAATTCACAAAATTGATAAATTAGATATAATTTTACTTTGGTGTATACCCTAATTTCTTAAGGGTTATTCCATAAATTAATTTTGATTTTTCTTTGCACAGGTCATAGAATAAAAAGCCTAAATGCACACAAATCGAGGCAACCGACCAAACTGATAGATAAAAAATAAAATTTTACTAAAGATAAAGGGTGAATGTCTTAGAAATTATCTTTGAATATTCTATAAGCTAACCTAATGTTCATAAGGAGAAGGGAAATTCCAAGGTTGCACGTAAAACCTACAGTGACAGAACATATAGAAAATAAAGAAAATAAAATAAAGAAAAGAATGCCTACCACTCTTAAGGCAGCTCTCGCAAGGTGATGATATAAGTTATGGACCATTGATGTATTGCCATTCAGAATAAAGCCAAGTGGGATCATCTTCGTGATAGCGCCCTTTAGTGGGCTCACATACAAACCAACTCTACTAGGATCATAACTGTTACAGGGCATCCAGTGTCTTGATGTCCTCATTAAGGAACTCCTCCTATACATCGAACATCTTGTCTCATGGTACTTGGCCATGATAAACTTCTAAAAAGCAAAGGGAAAGTCTAAAGATAAGTTTGAAGTTTTGAAAGAGAAAAGGAAGAGAGAGAGGATGAGCAATGCAAATGAGGTAGGATGCTTTCAATGGGGATAATATAATAGACCAAGCCTATATATCCCTAGTTAGTCTATACAAACCTCTAGTTTATACAACCTTCCCTGAGGTAGTACCTTTGGGCGGTGAGGCCTAGTTTGGGCCCAATAAGCCCAACTTTCTCTTTAGCCTCTTAAGCTCTAATTCCTTTTAACTATCTAAGCTGAATTATACTCCTTTAAGCCTAATTCCCACTGTTTACTAAAAAGGCCTTACCTAAATTTTGAAGCAACCAATTTTCCAAAATGATCCTAACTTCCTAAAGAGCCCTATGGTAGTTAATTTTCCAAAATGCCCTTAACTTCCTAAAGAGCCCCAATGTAGCCAATTTACCGAAATGCACTTAACTTCTCAAAGAGCACTAAATCATCTAATTTAACTAAATACATTTATCTTCCTAAAAGTCCAAAGCACTAATTTAATAACTCATATCATCAAACAAATTCCTAAAATGTCCCTTGCCCACATTATGGTCGATAAAAGACAAATTAACCCTATAATTTATTAGCTAAATTATCATATTGATCTCAAACATTCCTTAATGCTAAGATATAAACAAATTACCAAAATGCCCTTCAAAATCAAGACCTAAGGCCATTGCTATGAGATGGGAATAAATCAGGATAACCAAAAAGACTCCAAAGATACCAATTTAGTTTTAAGAGTACTTTAGGGGACACCCCTAAGTAAAATCCATTAGTCAAAAGAACTAAAGCACCCATAGAGAGAAGATTCAAAAACATTAGTGACTACAAGAAGCCAATTACCAAACATAAAATACTAATACATGTTAGATAATTGCTAAAACCACTTCAGTGTCTACTAGAAAGCCACTGAAGCATACAAAAAACCTAATGCTTGCTAGAAAGTTATTGAAGCATATAAGAAACCTAATGCTTACTAGAAAGCTATAAAAGAATACAAAACACTAGTACATACAAGATACCTACTATAACCACTTTAGTGGCTGCTAAAATGTTATTGAAGCATACAAGAAACTGAATAGTTGCTAGAAAGTTGCTAAAGCATACAAAGCACTGGTACCTGCTTGATAGCTACTAGAATCACTTTAATATATGCTTGCAAGCTGCCAAAGCATACAAAGCATGAGTACATGCTATATGCTATCATGATCACTTCAATGCTTGTTATAAAGCCATTGAAGCATATAAGAAATCCAGTACCTACTATAAAGCTACTAGAACATATAAGAACATCTAATGCCTACTATAAAATTGCTAGGACAAGCATTAGTACCATCTTGAGGAGCTACTAAAGGATCTATATCCTTTGGTATCCTTACTAATATTTACAATCCTTACTTTGTTTTGTTGAGACTTGTTTAATTAGTCATTTCTTAAATGTTATTTTCCAAGCCCCATAGAGTAGGGGTAAATTGTAAGTATCATATTATAGACATCTAAATGTAGAGCTACATGGTAAGAATCACTGAATGCATCCCTATAATGCAAAAGTAATTACTAAAGAAAACATTAAAAGCCTTAGGAAACCTTAGAAAATCTCAAAGCTAAGTATAAAGCTAGAAACCCAAAGCTAAGCACACAACCACAACCCAAGTTGTCAACTTAAGCGTAGAGGTTGTACAGCCTATATAGTAGGGCTACACTACCTGGCAATTAGGGTTGTACACCCCAACCCTTGGAATCTTCTAAAACTATTCCTTTTTTAACCATAGGGTTGTACAACATTAATAAATAGATGTAAAGCCTTTTCTTAGTTATACAATCTGCATGCAAACCCTAATTTTAAGAGATTCATTTAGTCTCTGTGATTGGATACGTCTATGGTGCAACCATAACCATTTTAATATCTAGTGTACTCATCCATCACCTATAAATGCCCTTTCCATTTAAAGAGAGAGGAAGGCTCAGACAACCTTAACAAAACTTTACCAAAATTCATTTTTAAAACATATTTAGCATAGAAACCATAAACCCTTAGTTAACCCAAGTCATTCCATGATAGAACAAGGCCCTAATCTTGCATCTCTTGTGTATTCCTAAGCATTTTAGAGGATATTGAATATAAGATGTGCCTTTGAGAGATAAGAAACATCAATGAAAGCATCTGGGACCCTTACCCCATTTTCTTCTCCTTTTTGTTTTCAAAAAATCTAGAATTTGAGGGGTTGTATAGCCTTAAGGTAGGTTGTATAACCTACCATTCTAGGCTATGTAGCCTTAGTTTTTAAAGCACAATCCTGCTTCTCATTCGGGTTACCTTAAAGGGATCTTTCATGGTTTTTTATCACTCCAATAATAGAATTGAACAAAGATGGATAGCCAAGGACCTTTATTCACTTCAAAATTAGAGTTTTTATGGGTTTTGAAATGGTTTTATGGTTCACTCAATCCTAGAGTTCATGTTATTTCATGTTGGTTGAATGATGATTTTGATTTTATTGTAATCACTTTAAGGTAGTAACCAAGTGAGGAACTTATTGCTTTAAGGATCTTGAGAGCTTCTCTTGTGTTTGTATTTATACTCAAAACATGTGAATAGTATCTTGGCCATTTACCCCTTCTTTGATTTTCATTCCAACCCTCTTGATGTTTAGTAGTGCCTATGGATGCTTAGCTCTTTAAGGGTAATAAGAGGGAGGGTTCATTAACACTAGGATCTTACTTTTATGATCAATTTTGCCTTAGGTAATTCAACATCTTCAAACTATGCCTTGTATTGCATGTTCATCCTCATGATTATTTATGATTCATATATTTTGATTCTATTTTGCTTACTGATTTATGATGTAGGAGCATGTTTGTTATGGACTTAGATACATACCTAGGCACCTTTGCATACGAGACATGGTAATGTGGCTTTGTTTATTTGTTTCATTCATTTATTTTATTTCCTTCCTTTTGTCATTTGATTACTAACTTATGCCTTTTTTATGGTATAGGTAGTTTGAACTAATTTACCCCATCAATGATGGTTTCAAAGATCATCTTTGATTATCATGAATGATGTTATGTGCATGTTATGTTTAGATGATGAGGTGTATGATGATTCCTATTCCATGATGCATGGCCCCTTTCCCCTTTAAGATGATTATGCTTGAATAGATGTATGGATAAGCATGATAATCCATATTCCATGACGCATGACCCCTCTCCCCTTTGGATTCATGAAATGACTTGATTGCATTAGAAGCATGCCTAGGACCATTAATTAGACTAATCAATAACTTGACTAAAACATTAAGAGTATACCAAAGATGCCCGAACGTCGAATCCTAAAATTTGAGTGACATGGGAGTGCCTAACCTCTTCCCCAAGTTGTAACCAAATTTCAAACCTAATCTATAATAGGGTGAAGATGAAATGGGCCTTCTAATTAACTTAGATTAGGTTCAGATTTTCCCTAGATTATTATCCCAACCAAAGTCAAATGACGACGCCACATTTTATAGGGATGGTACCAACATATCATCTAGAAATTTGGTCCCCCAATGAACCTGAATTTAGACTTAATGGTTTAAACTCAAGCAAGGCCTAAATGATGCACCTTAGGGTCATTACCAATGTAAAGACCCTTATCCTCTAGATCTTCAATTGATCAATAAAAGGATAAAGTCACAAGTAAGATTTCACTAGTTCGAGCAAAATCCCGAGGCACTCATACCAGAGCAGCACAACCCACTATTAGAGTTGTACAACATATATTACAAATGCACAATCCCCTCCCAATTTTAGGTTTTTAAAAACATAAAATAAAAGAAAGGGGAAAGAAGAAAAGAGGGGTAAGGGTTTTGAATGTTTTCTTTTATGTTCCTTTACCTTTAGAGGCTTACCATGTATGTAATATACTCTAAAATGTTATGGAATGCATAAAAGGTGCAAGACTAAGGCCTTATTCTACATGGAATGAGTTAAGGTAAGTCTGGGTTTAGGGTTTTTAAGCTAAATATGCTTTGCGAATGAATTTTAGCTAAGTTTTATTAGGCTTATCCAAGCCTTCTATCTCTTCAAATGGAAGGGGTATTTATAAGTAATGGATAAGTGCACCATGGATGTATCCAATCATAAAGAGGGAGATGAATCTTTTAGAATTAGGGTTTGCATGCGGACTGTACATCTAAGAAAAGGTTGTACATCTATTTGTTAGGGTTATGTAGCCATCGGGTATAAAAGTGGCCCAATTCTAGAAGATTATAAAGATTAGGGTTTAAAGGAAGGTTGTACAACCCATATACTCAAGTTGACAACTTAGGCTGTGGTGGTAGGCTTGGCTTTAGGCTTCTAGCTTTAGGCTTAGCTTTGAGCTTCTCTAAGGTTTCCTAAGGCTTTTATCTTTTTATTTAGCAATTCCTTTTGCATTCTAGGATGCGTTTAGTGATTCTCATCATCGGGCTCTACATACAGAGGACTAAAACATGATGTTTACAGTTTGCCCTTACTTTGTGAGGCTTGGAAAACAACATTTGGGAAATGACTATTTGAATAAGTCTCAATAAAGCAATGTAAGGAATTTAAACATTAGTAAGGATACCAAATGATATAGATCTTTAACAGTTCATCAAATAGGTACTAAAGTTTGTTTTAGTAGCTTTCTAGTAATACCAAGTGTCCTTATATGTTTTTGGTTTTATAGGAGGTACTAGATTTCTTGTATACTTCAACGACTTTCTAGCAGGCATTGAATTGATTTTAGAAATTATCTAACAAATACTTGTGTTTTATATGCATTAGGTTTCTTGCATGCCTTAGCGACTTTCTAAGAGGTACTAAAGTGGTTCTAGTAGCTATATTGCAATTACTAGTGTTTTGTGTTTTGTAATAAGCTTTTTGCAATCATTAATGTTCTTTAATTTTTTCTCTATGGATGTTTTAATTCTTTTGACTGATGGTTGTGGCTCAAGGGTGCCTCCTGAGTGGTTCATGCGTCATTTGGGCTTTCTAACTCTCCCAAAACTAAATTGATATCTTTGTAGTCCTTCTAGTTGTCTTGCTTCATTCTCGTTTCATGGTAATGGGCTTGGGTCTCAGTGCTACAGGAATGAAATGCTTCTATAGGTTTTGATATTTTTTGAATAAAGAAATCCTCCTTGAAAATATTTTTGAAGCCTCTAGGGAGGTCAAGATTTTTATTAAATGGCATTTTGGTAATTTGATTTTGAATCGTGAAGCTTAGAGTGTCTTCTAGAATGAGGGCATTATAGCAATTAACTTCATATCTTAGCTCTAAGGAATGTATAAGAACAATCTGACAACTTGGCTAACAAATTAGAGGGTTAATTTATCCTTTGTCAACCTCATTGTGGATAAGGGACATTTTAGCAATTTGTTCAATGATATGTGTTATTGAATTAGTGTTTTAGGCTTTTTGGGAAGATAAGGGTATTTTGGTAAAATTAGCTACTATAGGGCTCTCTAAAAGGTTGGGGACATTTTTTTAAATTTCCTACTTTAGGAAGTTAAGGGCATTTAGACAAATTAGCAGCTTTAGGGCTCTTTGAGAAGTTAGGAGCATTTAGTAAATTGGCTTTCTTGAAATTTGGCTAAGGCCTTTTTTAGTAAAAAAAAGCCAGAGTTAGGCTTAAAGGAGTATAATTGGGCTTGGATGGTTAAAAGAAACTAAAGAGTGAGAAGCTGAAAAGAAAGATGGGCTCATTAGGCTCAAACTAGTCCTCTCTGCCCTAAAGGATTTGTATAGCCTTTGGGAAGGCTATACAGACCAGAGATCTGTACAGACTAACTAGAGTTGTACAAACCTGTTCCATTATATATACCCCATTGAAAGTGACCCACCTCATTTGCATCACTCATCCTTTCTCTTTTCCTTTTCTCTCTGAAAACTTCAGACTTAGCTTTAGGCTTTCCCTTTGGTTTTCAAGAACTTATCATGGCTGAGTACCATGACAACAGTTTATTTGATGTCTAGGAGGAGTACATTGATGAGAACATCATGGCAATAGATTCCCTAAAGCAGCTAAGATCTCAGTGGGGGTTTGTGCAAGCAAGCCCAATGAAGGGTGCAACCACGAAGATGATCCCACTCGACTTTCCTGAAGTTAGTGACACACCAATGGTCTACACCTTGTAGAAGTCGCCTCAAGATCGATAGGCATTCTTTTCCTTCTATTTTATTTTATTTATTTTATGTCTATCTTGCCACTATAGGTTTTTGGTGCTACCATGGAAGTTTCTTTTTGCCTATAAACATTTGGTTAGCTTATAAAACATTCAGAGATAATTTCTAGGACACTCATCCTTTATCTTTAATGAAATTTTATTTTCTATCTATTGATCAGTCAATTGCCTCAATTCTTATGCATTTAGGCTTTATTCTATGACCTGCACAAAGGACAATTGAAATTAATTTACTTACCCTAAGAAATTAGGGTACATACTTGAGTAAAATTATAAATAATTTGTCCATTATGTGACTTTTCTAGTCTTGTGGATGTTGATTGTTTTTTTTTTTTTTGAGAAAATTATCTTAATAATTTCCTCAAAACTTGCAAATAAATTCTAGTGACTAGGACTTGTTGTTTCTCTGCCTTTAAATTTGGATTTCTCTAACTCTTCGTCTTCTGACCTCGACAATTGTACGTGTATATATATATATATATATGTCATTATTATTTCTTTTATTTCTCTTACAAGGGATTGTCACCTTCCATAAGGGAGGTAGGGTTATGGGTCCTGCTGTGGAGTGGGTTCGTACTCTACATCCTTAGGTTGTGGCATGTTTGGAGGGGATCAGATTTTGACTTTCCCACGTTGCTACTAAAGGAGGCATCGAAGATCAATTTGATGATGTCGCATGCACTCCTAAAGTGATAGATGGATACAACTGACACCTTCCATCTACCCCTGATTGGTAAGGTGATGATCACACTCAAGAACTTTGCCTTTTTGACCAGGCTATGTTTGTTGGTATCCCTTTGCCCTCATATTTAAGTGTGCAAGAGTTGTTGTTTCAAAGGGATTACTTATTAAGAGTCTTAGACTGTGTTCCCCTGCATATAGGACTATGACTATAGTGAGGTCTAGCATTCAAGCTTACACACATAAGATTACCAATGATAAGCCTGATAAGGTAATTGACGAGCACACACATTGCTTTTTGTCATATGCTCTGTCAAGGGTGTTATTCTTGAATGCCTCTAATATAGCCATGCTTGGCTTAGTGCCAATGTTGGAGGATTTAGGCCTGTTTCATAATTTTGATTAGGGGCCTCCAGTGTTGGCTTACCTATATCGCTACCTTGATCGATGTTCCCTTGGTAAATGATACATTTGCAGTGGTTCGACATTGCTCATTGTAAGTATATCTTAATCTCTTTTATTTATTATTTTTATTCTATCACTTTGAAGCTCATGCCACTTTAATTAATGAGCATGGGTCATTGAGTTAGGCTTGTTGGAGGGCCTCAACACCGATAAGGATGTTGAGGGTGACTACCCCTATTTTTTAAGGTGAAGCATTGTGACTTTTAAGGAGTCCTCCATTATCGACAGGAGCAGCCATCTAAGCATAATCACTCTCAACTAGGTATTTCTTCATGTATTGATAAAATAGTATGAGTCATGATTATTCATTTTCATTATCTAGATTTATACTTGTAATGGTCTTATCTCTATCGCAGCTACACCTCGACTAAAGGGGTTCTACAGAGATGTGGCCACTGGAGGTAGCGGAGGTAGAGAAATATCATATAATCATCATCCGTTGGTTGGGCCCTTCATTCGGGAGTGGTACTTGGGCAAGCGCATCTTTCATTAGCACGAGGGCTTAGATGCTTGACTCATCCCACAACTCTAGCCTACAAGCTTATTTTAGGCAAGGGATTTTAAGGGTGCAAAGCCTGCTACAACATTGCATTACTCGTCATAGGAGCAATAGGTTTCAGATAGGATCCTTTATAGGTCTTAGATGATTGGAGCACTTATCGAGAGTCTCTCCTTACCGATGGCAGCTATTTGGGCATTTCCCTGACATGCGGCTAACGAGGGGGTCATCCTTTAAAATTAAGGCTTAGGTACTATTGCACAAGCTACTCGAAGATTCATCACTCATATTTTTGCATTAGATGTTGTTACTATGCGGGGTCACAAATAGGCCCGTGGATCAACTCCAGAGGGTTTGGAGCATATGGTAGTTGGTGATCTAGCTTCTATGACTGACAACTTGATGGTGTCTTATATGACTTCACTGACGAGCCCCATGATGTCACTATGGATCACCTGGTCTATCTACACGTTCGATATAGCTGAGACTACCTATGTGAGTATTTTCTTACTTCATCGTACATTGACTACAATGCAAGCTTTATTACTAAGGGTGCTTCCTTTTTTCCTTTTTGCATATTAACCATGTTCAGGATGAGGTTATGGTCAATTTCATCATTGTACTGAAAAGGGTCTTGATGTAGCAAACACGTTCTATACAAGTTAGTGAGAAAAGTACATAATAAAACTAATGCATGTATGCATGTTTATAATATGTCTTATGTGTTTTGTGTCCTATTCATCCTAACCCTCGTGTTTTTTTATAGGAGTTGATCTGTTGCTTAAATCATGAGATCATAAAGAAGGAATAGTGTTTGGTGGAGGCAAAGGCAGAGATCAAGACCTTAACTCAAGTAGTTATGGAGCATAGGCTTGTCGCGATAAATAAGGAGGCTAAGGATTCTAAGGCAACTCCCTCTAAAGGCAGAGATAGTTGAGCCTTAGAGATTACCCTCCCATTTCAGCATTTAGGATATTTATTCTTTTCTTTTCCATTTCTATAAATTACACTTTAATTGATGTTCACAGTTATATAGTTTTATTGGGCTACTCAAAAAGCCCTATTTTTTTAGATGTTTGCTTAGTTTCCAAGACTTTCTAGGATATTTGAGGTGATACTACCTCTATTCTTTTGTCAAACTCTAATAAACAAGATTTTGACATTTGATTTTGCATTTTTTGAATACATGTTGATATTCTTTTACATGTGTGTTTTTCAAAATAGGTATAAACCTTATTCTCAATCTAAAGTATGAATGAGAGGCTACCTGAATCTTTCTAGGAACTAAAGGTTGTATAGCCCAAGATGAAGTTTGTATAGCCCACATGAATGACTATATAGACCTAGTCAAGGGCTATATAAACTTAGTGGGCTTTTTATAACTGTTAAGGTCAAAATAGCCATATCTTTTTTATAAATACCTATTTCGAATTTTCTCTTCACATCCACTATCTCGATTCCCTAAACTATGTCAAAAAACTTCGTAAGGTCTCTCCCACCCTAAATCTAGCCTGACTTATCATAGGTTGGTATTTTGTCTCTTATTTACCTTTCTTTTATCCATCTTAATGTGTACTTCCTACAGGCAGCCAGTGATTTATGTGATTCCACTAGGCATACCTTTCACTTTGGAGATGCACAGAGATGCACAGATCTGCCTCCTACTAGAAGAGTTTGGTGCCATTCTTGACTATCGCATCATGATTATAGATTGAATTATAGTGCCTCAATTGAATTACCCATATGTTTGAAAGATGGTAAAGTTATTCAACATGAGATATGAAGAGGTACCCAGGTACATTTCGAGCTAGGAGAAAATTTCCATGACTCTTTTTATTACTATATTCCCCTCTAGAGGCCATGCTTGGGTGGTTTAGCATTTTACTACAGTAGCCATTTTGATAGGTAAGTATTTGCAACGGAGAGAGGATGGAGAGATAGATCTACAAATTTTACCACTCTTAAAGGTAGCTGAATCAGGGAGGACCCCTATACTAATAATTATAGGCAAGACCATCATAGGACTCAATAAAGTAGCTCTTCGTTTAGTGATTCTTTTATGTGGAACCCGCTATTGCTTCAAATAAGAGTACCTTTTGCAGTTTTTTTTTTTAATTCTTGCTTAGCTTTTCTTTTTGTCTTTTATTATTGTATTTTTTGTCTTTTATTATTGTATTATTATTTTTATTGCCCTAATTTTTGTTTGTACCTACCTTAAAGGTTTTCAATCTAATAAGCTACTCATTTTTGCTTAGGTCGCCCTTTCAAGTTTTCAACCAAACAAGCATATTTTATTTTTTCTTCTCTTTTTTCCTTTTTTTAGAAATGGCTATAAGAAAGGTTCGGACTGTTAGCTACCACAACCACATATGCAAGGCTTTATTACCCACAACATCATTTGAACCATTGTATGTTGAGACCAATTGCTATTAGAGTCGAGTGGGCCAAGTGGATGTCCCAAATCAATATCATCGACATCCATTAGAGATACCCGTGGTTGAATTTGTCGTGTGTTACCCTGAGAACTTATAAGGATTATGTCATCCTTCCTACCTTAGCTTTAGGCACATTCTATAATTTGACTTGGGCTCACCCTAATTCAATGCTTATCTGTTTGAGGTACAATTTCTTCCTTCCTTTATAAGGGTCCATTCTCCAACACTTCCGAGACAGAGTTAAGGCTATATGAACTAGCTATCGCATTTATAACTTATACACTAGTTAAGACCCTTAGCCTAATGATTACATGGACTCCATGGCATGGTTGTGCGATCTTTAGAGTATAGGCATAACAGTAGCAAATGGCAAACAATGATCTTTCATTAAAAAAAAAAACTATTTTATAGTTACTTTTGGTTTAGGAACATGTATGACCAATTTGCTTTAATTATGAAAATGTACTTCCATTTGATATTATGCTTAACATGAGTCATTTACATCTTGCACATTACGTATTAATTAAGTGTATAACTTATAATTTTAATATTGGCAAATTAGATCATCTGATTGTCTTGCTCAATGCCTTTGTTTTGTCAATCCTTTGCTCATTCATCCTTACCTTCTCCATTATTGCCTAGCTATCCTATCAATAGTCCCTTAATGGTCGATCACACTCTAGACTTTTACTTATATTTATTATTTTTCATCTCTATCTTTTGCTTAAGTTGCCCTTTTAGGTTTTTGACTTAGTGAGCTTTTTTTTAATGTTTTTCCTTTTTTCTCTTATTATCTTTATGCCCTGACTTTGCCTAAGTTGCCCTTTTGGATTTTTGACTTAGTATGCTATTTTACTTTTCTCACACCTTACACAAAATACTTCTTCAATTGGTCTAAGTTTATTGTCTTGGTGAACCTATTCCCATCCATATCTACTAGTTTCACCATGCCACTTCAATATACCTATTTGACCACATAGGGGCTTCCCATTTTTGCCTGAATTTTCCTCAGGGATCTTGAGTCTATGGTCGAATTGCCTCTAACACCAGATCACCAACCTTTATCATTCTTAGCTTGATTTTCTCATTCAATCTGCGAGCCATCCTAGCCTAATACAATTGGATTTGGTACAAGGCCTTCAACCTTTTCTTATCTAATAGAGCTAATTATTCAAGTCTTCTCCTCCTTCATTAGTGCTCAAGAATGCCAGATTCAACCAATACCCGTAGCTCGATTGGTAATACTACCTTCGTCCTATATACTAGGGAGTACGACATCATCCTAGTCAATGTCCTTACTATATGTTAATAACCCTACAAGGTAGATGGTAACTTCTTAGACTAGTCTTTATACGTTTCAACTGTCATGGCAAGGATATTTTTGAAATTCTTATTTGTCACTTGCATTTCTCTATTGGCCTGTGGCCTATAAACTGACGACTTATGATGGGTTATGTTATATTTTCCTAACATAACCTTAACCACTATCTGGAAATGGACACTATTACTCATGATAATATGGTGGTGCACACTGTAGCAGTGAAAGAGGTTTTCCTCAATGAATTATGCGATTTGCTTTGCCCCTAGCTAACCAAAGGCTTCAGCCTCTACCCACATCGAGAAGTAGTACACTATTACTACAATATACCTATGCTTACTTGTAGAAGCTAATCAATCTATCTAATAATGCCAATGACCCATGCTATAAATGGTCCAAGTGAGGTAAGATTTTATAGCTTAATGGGCGATAAATGATTGAAATGAACATGGACTAGACATTCATGACAATCTCAAACCATTTAAATGCAGTCATGCTCCACAATTGTCGAGTAATATCCCAATCTCAAAATTTTATTTGCGAACATTTTACCATTCATGTACGGGGACCATAAACCCTTTCATGTACCTTTTCCATGATCCTATTGGCCTTTTCTTCAACCACATACTAAAAATGAACTCCGTCAGACATTATCTTGTATAATAAACCATAAATTATGAAGACAACCTTCGGATCACATCCTTATCCATCTTCTCAGCCACTTCAGGTTATTCGATGTTCTCTAAATACATTTCTATATCAAAATAGCAAGGATGATTCTCTACTAATACTTGTGCAACCCTGTTACCCATATAACACGGTGCCCCAGACCAAAGTATGATTAGCAATTTCATCGGCATTACCTTCGACCCACCCCAAACAAAGACTAGAGTGGTTAAGGCATAAGCCATTATATTATCTTCCCTTAGCAAATGATAGAATGTGACTCTCTAAAAATTTTACACCAATCCTTCTATATGCTCCAAATATGGGCCTAAATGTTATGTCTGTAGTCTCCATTCTTCTATTATATGTGAAACGACTAGCAAAGAGTCTCTAAGCACCTTTGTTATCTTATCCCCTATTTACTTTAAAAGTTTAAGACTAAGTACACAAGCCTTATACTAAACTATGTTATTGGTGACTTTGCAGTCTAGCTTTTCAGCTACATGAAAGATCTTCCCTTTTAGCAAAATCAAAATTACCCCTAAACCAGTACCTTTCTACCCATCAAAGTATACTCTTCATCCCTAAGGCTCAATTGCCCATAGTCCTTCATCTAAGAAAGGGGGCAATTTAAATTGTCCTTCTTTGAAAGGTTGTTATGCCAAATACTCTAAGACTACCCACCCTTTGATCACCTTTCTTGGCCACATACTTGATGTCAAACTCAATCAATAAGATTAACCATTTTTCCAACCTTATTGTCATTGATGGGGCCTTATGTAGGTACTGAAGCAGATTAAGCCTTGAAACCACTTTCATAGAGCATGACTGAAAATAATGCCTTAATTTTTTTATCGCTTATACTGATGCCAGACAAGTCTTCTCCACCTAGTTATACTTCACTTCATAGGACAGTAACTTTTTACTAAGATAATACATTGCATGTTTATTCCCTATTCCATTTCCTGAGCTAATATTGCACCAACAAAGTTGTCTTCTACTATTAAATATAAGATCAGTGGTTTTTCAAACTTTGGTTTCAATACTAGTGGATTAGTCAGATATTCATTTATTCTCTTGAAGGCCTCTTGACATTATTTATTCCACTTCGATAATTGGTCCTTCCTTAATAGCTTAAATACTAGCTCATAAATGGGACTTAGTCTCACTACAAGCCAATTAATGTATTGTAAGTGACCTAGAAAACCTTAAATATCCTTCTTCGTCCTAAGTGTTGGCATATCCTAAATTGCCTTTACCTTGTCCAGGTCTAGTTTGATTCCATTTTCACTAACCACATGCCCTAATAACTTATTGGAGGTGGCCCCGAGTACACACTTATTGGGATGTAACTTCAAGTTATACTTGTCGACTCTCTTCATAAATTCTCCAAAGCTTCAAAGTGCCCTTCCATTATTTCTAATTTAACCATCATATCGTCTACATACACTTCTGCCTCTTTATGAATCAAGTCATTCAACAGGGTAGTTACAATTTGCTGTTATATTGCTCTCACAGTCTTTAACCCAAATGATATAGCCTCATAGTAATATGTCCCCCACACTATGATAAAATCATTTTCACCTTATCTATGATAGCCATGAGAGAATTTTGTTATACCCATAGAATCTATCTATGAAGGAATACATAACGCAAGTTACAACACTATCAACTAGAATGTCTATGTATGGTAAAGGAAAATCCTCCTTTAGGCACACCTTGTTTAGATCCTTATCGTCAATATCCTCACTCTCTCATCCTTCTTCGATACTAACACTATGTTGGCTAGCCATTTAGATTAATCTACTACCTCAAAAAACTTGGCATTCAATTGTTTTGCTACTTCTTCCTTGACCAACTGGGCCCACTCAGGTCTCATCCTTTAAAGCTTCTGCTTTATCAATTTCATGAGTAAGTAGGTCAAAATTCTTTATTCTATAATTCAACTGTCAATCCCTAACAAGTCTTCATAAGTCCAAGCAAAAACCCTTTGATATCATAAATATTCAAATCTTCTCCACTCCTCTACCATGACATTAGTAGCAATAAGCAAGATTTTTTAATTTCCCAACGTGCCAAGGTTAAATGCAATAGTTTGCACATAATAAATGTTAAATATGCTTATGAAATTATGCATGTCATGCATACTACCATAAGGAAACGTATCACATAAGAAAGCAAAATTGCCTTAAACATAGAAATAAGTACATCATAATCCTCAAAGAGACTAAAAATAAAAACATTAGTAGAATTTGGAAGACTACTTCCTCTAGTATAACAATGAGTGCCTCCTCTACTTGTGCTTTCTTTTCATTTTCCTCCCTACCAATTAGAATGCCTATAATGTTACCCTATGTATCATATGTTCCATTACCATTCTTTATTCCATCTTCAGTACTTGTGATAGCTTTGACAATCGCTTCAATATTCTATTTTTTGCTAGATTAATCTTCAGGTAAATATACCTAAAGCGTTACACTTTCTAGCATAGTGGGCTCAGGCCCTATCACATGACCTTAAATTTCTTTATCATCCACTTCCTTAATGGAGTTTATAATCATACCCTTAAAATCCTCTAATTTTATCCCCGTATGAGCACCTTTAGTGAACTTTAAAACCCAATATACTCTCGTTCTGGATCCATAAAGGGTGCATTTTGCTTTATCAAGTTAGAACCCTCTTTTGCATAATGTTTCCTAATGGCCCAGAATTTTTTATCTAGCAGATACTACTCTATTTGTTCAT
This sequence comes from Omphalea diandra, assembly GCA_949677035.1. Taxonomy (NCBI): domain Eukaryota; kingdom Viridiplantae; phylum Streptophyta; class Magnoliopsida; order Malpighiales; family Euphorbiaceae; genus Omphalea; species Omphalea diandra. The sequence continues at coordinate 6,516 of CATIWR010020576.1, read as the reverse complement.
TGGTGCCTCTTTTCTTATCATTCCATAACCATAAAGATTGAGGATTGTATAAGACCATAAATTTACTTAATTCCTTATCATCTTCAACTCCTATAGTTAGTTTCCCTTTGTTCTTCCTTTTCTTTTGATGAGTCCCGATAACTCTGATATCCCATTTCACTAATATTGACCACAAGTTCATATATATCACTGTTAATGACTTTTCATTCTCAATGGTTGCTCGCTAGACTTCTTCGGCTACTTCATCTTCATAGACAAAGAAATTTGGTAGTGGTCTACATAAGTCCCTCATTGCTAGCTCTGACTCTTTACCATAATAACCTAGTCCCTTCCCTATAGTTTGTGTGAGGATTTATGGAAACTCCACTATGTTGATGGAATTCTTCCCTAACCCTAATCCTGGTAGAAAGTTCATGTTCTTCGTAATTCCCATGACTTTTGGATCAACCCACCTATTAATGACTCCAATAATCTGAAACCCTAAAAAATGTAGAACAACCACACTTAAAGCTGATACAATTTGCTCAACCTTTGAACAAAAAGGTTACAATCTCTCATTTATAAGGAATCTTAACTTTTTTCATGAACAGGCACACAACCCAATAGGTGATACAATGGTCTTCCCATAAAAAATGAAAAGGTGATTGGGATGTCCAAGATTATAAATTCCACCATTGCCTCTATTATGCCTATATTGACCAAGGTCTTAAACATGCCCATAGCTAGCCTCTTACTATCATCATAAGCTTGAATGATACTGTTAGAAGCTTTTAAATCTTTCTTAGACAAACCAAACTTGTGCAGTAACTCCAATGGGCAGATGTTAATTCTAAACCCATCATTAACAATCATACATGGCATGCGTCTCCCTTTCACCTACATTCTAATGAACAGGGCTAAGTTGTGATCCCTTCCTTTTAGTGATAGATCCTCAACTGAGAAAGTGATTTTACCTTATGAGTTACCAATATGACAACATCCATCGAAGTAGCTTCCTTCAAGGTAATCAAACTCGACAAAACCTCAACCACAACACTATTATGTTCTTGAGTAATGATAAGTAACTCCCACTCATTGATCTGGGCTAGCATCTTCTTCAACTATTTGACAATAGGATTTTTGTCTTCCTTCTCCTTCAAAATAAGATTCATCTATCTTCTTCTCAACCCTTATTTGATTGAGGGCTTCTCTATTAGTATTTCCCACTACATGTCACATGGCTCACTTGCTTCATTTCCCTAATTTGATGAAGGAACATTAAGATAGTTTAGGAGAGGGTTTCTTTAGATGCTAGGCATTCCAAAATTTGGTAGGACGATCGTCTTATTATTAATGATATCCTAAATCTCATGTCTTAATCTGTAATAGTCTTTAGTGCTATGACCTGCTCCTTGATGAAAAGTGTAGTAATCATTGGCTTCATACCCCTTACACAGTAGACTAAGAGGTGGTCTCAGTGCCATTTCTTTCGTAATCTCTCAAATGCCATAGATAAGGACATCCCTAAATCAGTAAACTGTATTAGTATTCTTATTGCATTTACATGGGTTGTCTTGTTCCCCTCGACTTGAGGCTGAGAAAGGGCACTTTTTCTTCCCCTATAATGTGTTCTCGACTCAAATTCCAACTTTTTAGCTTACAAACCTACTTCTCAATGGTCTTTAAAATTCTTAACCAACATTCCTTAGATTCTTGTACCAATACTAGGTAGAGCCCCTTTAATAATCATTCTGACTTGTTTTCTTTCTTCGTAGGTCTTGTGGTCGCTTCTAAAGTCATCTTCTTCCATCTTTTGATGTAGTCATTAAAGTTCTCATTGATTTTTTGCTTTAGAGATTCCAAATCTTGTAATATGACCTCTAAATCTGAATTACAAGCATATTGCCTTTCAAAAGCTTATGGTAACTCCTTCCAGTCTTCTCTGATAGCTTTTGGCTAATTAAAGTACCACGTCTTAGCAGACCCATCCAATGACAACTCAAAGAGCTCTAAGATTATGTTCATCAGAACCTTAGATGCCTTCATGACTAGCATATATGAATGAACATGGCTCTTCACATTTTTAATCCTTATGAATTAAATAAGTTTGGGCATACAAAAATTTATTAGTAGCTTATCGGGTTTATGAGCAAGCAATTCCTTAATGTTTGTTCCTTTTTTAAAACCTTTAATACCTATAGCCTTTTGTATTTTCTCTAACTATTTGGTGAGGTCATCAAACCAAGTGTCCACCTTCTCACACTCTATCGGTTTGTCTAAAATGGCAGTAGTACTTCCCACTTCCTTAGCAAGCTTGCTTTCATGGTACTCTTTCATTCCAAATAGATCATCATCAATCACCATGTGTTATAGGCTTCTATTGGTGCTTTCCCTTTATCAATTTTATTAGAAGAGGTCTCTGCCTTTTTCAAAATCTCATTAGCACACTCATTCACCTCCTCAAAAATTTACTCCTCCATCTTGTAGTTAAAATCAGCCATCATCTTTTCTAGGACCTAGGGTGGTATGGTTGGTTCCATGATTATATCGAAGGCTTGGTGTCCTACTCTTCCTAGCAAGTCAGTTAACCCTTTCTTCCATGAGGATTTGGATGGAGCTATGATGGCTCAAATGCAAAGGTTATAAATATGATGCATGAATAAGTAATCGATGCATGTATGCATGTTATGCATAAATTATTCTTTCACAAGATCCTTTTAACCTTATTCCTCCCACACATGAGGTCTAGTCTAAGTAGGTCCTCATTCTTATACCATCATTAGGCAAAGAACGTATGAGGTCACCTTGGACTAAGAAGAGTTAAATTCTTGAAAGAGCACATACATAAAGGAATTAAGAGAAATAACCATTCACATTATTTAAAAGAACATGTACACAAAATGGAAGAAAAAATAACCCTTTTACGAGAGGGATGCACGTATAAAATATTTACATGGCGGGAAGGGCGAAATACATAAGTATTTACATATGAGGGATACATCAAGCCGAGTAGGGTCACATTTATGCTTACATTAGGGATACCTAATCATGTTCTTTGAGGATGTTCACTCTCCTTTAAAGATAAATGGAATACAAGTAGGGTGCCCTATTCCATGGTATTATTGGCTCCTACATGTGCCTAACGGTCAAGAGGGTTGTTGTAGTTAATGGTTCTCATAAGCTTAGATGGGGAGTTATCGTAATCCCCTATTCGATATACTCAAAGGTACTAGGCTCATGAGTGATAAATCCTCCTCACAATCTCTTAAGCCTGAATGGAGCTTAAGTCTCATGTTTAAAGAACCATCAGTTTGTCTAAGGGCAACCTTGTATTTGTGGTAAAGTGTGAAGGTTACATGAATACAATGGACATACTCAACAATAAGTTTAAAATATTAAAAAGTGAACTAGAGATTGAACGAAAGTAAATTTTGAGTCCTCGGTGAAGTCACCATCATGAGCTCCTCAGGATTTTGCTTAAGCTAATGGAATCTTAGTTGCAACTACATCCTTTTATCGATCATAAGAGGATTGAAAGGATGGGGGTCTTTACATTGGTAACAGGCCGAAGGTCTTGTGCAGATTTAGATCAATAGAGGATCCTTTAGGCCTTGTGTGAGTTCAAAGTCAAGTTTAAATTAGGGGTTATCGGGTGACTAAAATATGGGACAATATGTTGGTACCATCTCTAGAAAATATGGAGTTATCACCTGACTTTGGTCGGGACAAGAATTTGAGTAATGCAAAATCTAAACCCAATCAAAGTTAATTAGAAGACACATTTTGTCTTCACCCAGTCATAGATTAGGTTCACAAATTAGTTACAAAATGGGAAAGAGGTTAGGCACCCCCAAACAGCCCAAATGTTGGGATTTGACATTTGTGCGTCTTTCGTTCACTTTTAAAATTTTAGCTGAGTTGTTGATTAGTTCAGTTAATAGTCCTAAGCCTATTTCTAGTGTCATCAAGCAAATCAAGTCATTCCATCAATCTATAAGGGAGTGGTGTTGGGTTTTTGTAGAACATGCACAGTGAAAAAACAAAAATTTTTCTACATGTAATCCACCAATGATCTATGCAATTCGACTAAATCAAAAAGAAGGATCGAAAAGCTTACTAATTTGGATAAAAGATTGATGATTTGTTATAAGGTAAATAAGGGTTTTACACCAGTAACACCCAACCTTGAACTTGGAGTAGAATCTAAATGTCACCAAAGGATGTTCACCCTCTATAAGTATCCATATGAATAGGATCTATCTGAAACACAAGGTGTTTTAACACTAATGTTACTCTCTCTCTCTCCCTCTATTTTGTGTTTTTTAAGGAAAATGTGAACACATCCTTTTCTACACAAAATCCTAAAATGTGTATGCTATATATATCTTAACATTTAAGATATGTTATGCAGCTATGTATCTTAAAAGATACAGATGAAAGGAAAAATATCTAATTTCATTTCTAACCTTTAAAATCGAAATAGACATTTAAAATAATTTAGATAACGTCTTTAATTATCTTAACTATAAATAAAGAGAGAAGTAAAAACCAATTTCATTTTAGGCCTAGTTTAAGTGTGTGGCTCTGTAGGTTCACATAATGTTGGCAGTGGCCCAAAACCTATTTGGGCACACAAGTCACAAATGTCCTCTAGCATGACATTATGACTATCCAAATTAGGTGAAGGTTAATAATCCAACCTAACCTATTTCATAAATAGTATTATAATCCTTTTGTCACATTATATATCTATTGACATAAGGCATGGATCATGTCATTCTTACATAGTTCAATTCTTTCTCGATCTCCAAGTAGACTGATATAAAATGATATTGATAACCTTTATTAATTCATTACCATATGGTCATGCAATCTTTTTTCAATATAACTTATTGAGGGGTCAAAAGATATATTTCACATAAAAATATATAAGGGACAAATTCCTTCACAACACTCATATGCCTCTATATGATTTACCACATGTCCAATATTAGTTTGTATGATCATTCGATTAAAGATAATGTTGGACTATATCAAAACATTAAGCTCATCATATTGAAATCTTTGACGATTTTTAAGGTCAGAAGATTAAGTTATAATATTACATGAGAATCACTTATGACTATTAATCAATGTAGTGTTCTCATAGGGTTCGGTCCAATATAATGTTTGTTAAACATGTATTTATGTGTTTGACTTAATATCACATATCCATGACTAGTAATATATAGTCATAAATCAAATAGATGCTAGTCTTCTTTTATTATTACCCTAATAATAATGACCAACTAGGGATAGTTTAAAATATAATTCTTTACACCTAAAGGTTTTACTATGAAGTCACATACTTGATGACATTAGATAGAATTATCTATTCATGAAATTTATCATTTAACCATAAATAAAAGGGATATTTTAATAAAAAGCAACCATGAAATTATATAAAAAAAATCCATTATAAGCATTGGCCTAAGGCACATAACTAACAAGTGGGGTCATGTGGGGCCATCATGCATATCTATTCATCCATACATTATATTTGCAACACAAAATGGGTAAGGGATCATGCAACATGGCATAGGCATTATTATACATGCCCATGCACGTCACATATAACAATCATCCATAATCACATGAGATGTTGGTCAAGATCAAATCCATGGTCTAACCCAAGTAAGAACACTTGCACCCAAAGGAAAAGAACAAATTAGTAAGTGAAAAAAACATAATGCAAAGCAAATGAACTCATAAAACAATGAAGGAACATGATACATATTATCATCTCTCTCATGCCAAAGTGCCTAAATATGCATCTAAGTCTATAATATCACTTTCCCACATCACAAATTAATAATCAAAATAGACTTGAAATGCATGAATCATGAATAATCAAAGGGATGAACATTCAATGCAAGGAACTCTTGGAGGATGTTTGATGCAAACAGCCAAGGCTAAAGCAAAGGATCCACTTCAACTTCAAGGCCCAATCATAAAGGGAAGGCTAAAGAAGTTTAAGGATGTAATTGGAGCATTCATGCAATAAGGAGTTACACTTGGATTAGCCCAAGAAGAGCAAAGGATACGTGAAGCCCAATTAAAGGTTGATGGGAGCTTAAACTCTTCAAATGGAGCACTTAACTTAATACAATGGAGCCCAACTTGTGGAGAGCATCCAAGCATGACCCAATTTGGCCAAGGCTTGTAAAAAGAAGCCCAAGGCATGGAAAAGGAAGCCCAAGTCGTGTAAGTAAGGAAATAAGGCCCAAAGTCAAAGATTCGTGCTAGATTTCCTTAGTTGGCAATATTTCCTAATGCCATTAGGATTTCCTCATTAGGCTAATTCATTTTCCTTTTTTATTTAGGAAGAGTTGTTCTTTAGTTAGGAAAGTATATTGGTCTAATCTTGTTAACCAATCATAATGTTTCTTTAGTTTTCCTATTTAGTTTAGGATTGTCTTTTCCTTATTACATTAAGAAATATTGAATTCTGTTAGGGAATGTAAACCAAATCCTAATTGGTTTTGGATTAAGCATTGT
>CATIWR010020531.1:0-18485 GCA_949677035.1 Omphalea diandra | reverse complement strand
TATATATATATATATATATATATATATATATATATATATATTAGTGTATTTTGCAAATTATTGTATGTTCATGGATTTTATATCAATGTAACATATCAAGTAATGTAAAATTTATTGCAATTATATTTTATTTGATTATTGAATAACATATACTGTTTTTTTTGGAATTGCTATTATTTTTCTTTTAAGAGCATGTTTTGTATATATCGTATAGGTCTAGACAAATGATGATTTAAGAAACTCTTCAACTTTATCCAATTGGTTTATCAAACGTTAGTAAAATTTTAAAATAATAAGGATGGAGAAAGCATTATTTTAATGATTCTTTCTCTCTAATAAGAGTTATCTTTTAATTATTATACGATATTATTGGTGTAACCTATCAAAAACCATGTGTGGGCATTACTTTTATTTGTAAAATTTTTCAAAGCTTTAAAATAATTATAACAAAAATAGCAAGAAAACAATTTTTAGCCTCCTATATCTAAAAGGAGAGAGTGGTGCAATTTGAAAATTTGACCAAGAAGCTATTAGGAAAGCCTTAACTTTTATAATCATTATGAATGGTTTGGCTTTCAAGTTTGTTGAAGGTGAGAGATTTAGACACTTTATGGTTGTTGCTTATCCTAGCTTTAGGATTCTATCCAGATAAATAATGTTTATGGATTGCTTTGACATTTACATATAAGAAAAAGCAAATATTAAAGACCTTATTTAAAAGTAAAAATCAGAGATATGTTTAACTACAAACACATGGATCTCCTTGCAAAGAATTAATTATATGTGAGTTATAACACATTATACTGATGATGATTGAAAATTGAATAAAAAAGTAATAAATTTTTAACCCAATGATGATTTATATTCAAACCTTTACGTGTCAATGTGATTCTAGCTCAAGCTTTAAAAATTATCAAAATAGGCCAAAATCGAAAATTTAATTGCAATATTAGCTAGTCTTTATATTTATGATGCAATTTCGTGAACTTTATGTAACTTCTGATAAAATTTGTGTAAAAAATAGTGAAATTTGATTAAAATTTCTTTTACGTTTATGTAATTTATGACTCTAGCCTATACACTATTATTAATTTTGATCAAGACATAGATTAAGCTAACATTGCACTTAATTTTATATTTTTGACCTATTTTGTATCGCACGGATATGCAAAGGTTTGGATTTAAATTAGCATTAAGCCTAAATTGTTTATCCAATAGGGTAAGATGTTGGTACAAGAATGCTTACTTGATTCGGGAAAATAAGATATTTATACAATTATAGTGGATATTGTATCCTCAAATGATGCTATTATCTTTTTCTTGAAGGAAAAATTACAATTAAGGTCATAGCCTTTTAGATAGAAAATACATTCATATGAGTTGCATTGCACATATTATCAAATTGATTGTGGTTGATGGATGAAAGACTTGGTGATTTAATTAGTAAAACAAAGGAGATTTAATAAAGCAATCACCCTACTAAACCAAAAAAATTTAGAATATGCATTAAAGATAGGAACATCCAAAATAAAAGTTTATTGTATTTTGGATGGATATTTCAATTAGATGCAACTTAACCTATTTAATATTGTAAACCGTATCTAAATTTGAGGGAACAATTAATAAATTTAATCTTGAAGATGCCTAATTTAAAAATGAGTATTGGAGTCTCAATTTAGGAGGGTGATGACATTCTTCCAGCATTTTTGTTAGCTAACTTTGAAAATTTCAAGCTTAATATATGTCATTTCTAACATATTTTATATGAACTTTATTCGGTTGATCATTTATTGAATGAATGGACAAAAAGTAAGGACATAGAATTACCATAATTGACATTGAAAAAGCGAAGGAAATATAATAAATATTGGAAGATCCTTTTAAAATCAATTAATTGATTTGTATTATCATCATTCTTGAACCTAGATACAAGTTGAAATAGGTGCAATTTATTTTATTTAAGATGTATTATAGAAACCTAATTTATACTTGGAAAAAAAGATGGGTAAGCTATTACATTTTATTTTCGATAAATATAAGGATGGAATAACACTTGATATTATAAGTGATTATTACAAATGAAAATGAGGTTTATGAGAGTGCATTGGAGGTAAAGTTAGTTATTGAATTGAAAGATTGTGTTCTAATTTGTTAAGAGGAAACTATGAGTTTGACAGGTATTTAAATAAGAAATTTAGTAAGAAATTGATGGTTTTAATTTATTGTTATGGTGAAAATAACTCATCCCCAAATTTCTTATTCTTTTACACATTTTTCACAATATATTCACAATTTGTATGTATCATTGCTTCAAAATCAATATTTAGTATCAAAAGATGAATAATTGATTTATTTGTGAATTCTTTGACTTCTAAAATAGTTAAAGACTCATTTGTGCCTAAGATTGAATCCTATATTGAAGAAAACTCAATTAAAGTTGAAAATCTCGAAAAAGGTAATGTTCTATTTAAATTAGGTTATCTATATTACTTTATGTTTTTTTAGCTTGATTGTTTTATATTGACAATAATTAAAAAAAAAAAAAAGATTGCAAGGGATTACTTTAAAAATTATGGACTTATAATCGTTATCGGCTTCTCCTTTGATTCTTTCATGGAGGTGTGTATAATATCATATTTTGCTTTCTTTCTTTTTTCCTTTCAAATATAGACAAACTTTAATTGTTTGACTTTTTATTTATTTTTTTCATTTGCTAGACTTGTCTCATCAAGAAAAATTGATGATATTGATTTTAATTGCAGGTTTGGATTCATTGGACATGAATTTTTTTTTTAGATTCTGACAAAATCTTCCTTATTCTACCTTGTGAAATTTGTTTGAATTTAAATTGAATTCTTATGAATGAGAGACTTGTTGGGTTGTAAAATGAATTTCATGTTTAATATTTGTGAGAGTATAACTTGTATTATAATATTTATTTCTATAGTTTATCATGTTGTATTATAATATTTATTTCTATAGTTTATCGTGATTGTATTGTAATATTTATTGTTGAATTAGTGATGATACTTTGACTATTGATGAACTAGTAATTGATTTTTTGCATTTTGAAAGATTGTATCAATAGATGAATATAAAATTTGGTGAAGTTTAAGGGTCTATTTGCAATAACAGGATAAATGCCCTCACTAATGCTTCAATTTTTATTTATTTATTTATGGTCTCATTAAAATTTTCTAATTAGTTCCATCCCTCTTCTATTACTATAAATTTTATTAAGTTAAAATCATAACTATACAACTTAATTAAAAATCGACTATTTTCATTATTTTAAATATAAATATTGACAATTAAGTCTATATTTTAAAATATTATTTTATAATCTGTTAACTCTTTGAGTTTGATATATTTCTAGTTTATGCTTGTAACAATTAAATTTTAATTATTTTAGTTTATCCTATATAAAGTTAGAATTCACAACCTCACTGTTATCATTTAATAAAAAATTTATTGTAAAATTTTTAATTTAATGATATTATCTATAAATATTCTTGATATTATCTAATGTATCTTTATTTTTTATTTATGTATCTCTTTATGTTAATACAAGTTAATTTTCCTGCTATAATACATGTGTAAATTTTACTTTCATAAGTAAAAGTTTCTAAATCTGCAACTGATTAAGTTATTGATATGTATAAACAACTAACTAATAAAATGTAGTTTATATTTATATATATATATATATATATATATATATATATATATATATATATTAATGATAATGATATGAATGATTTAAATAATAATAAAAAGGAATTCATTTTGAACAATACAATTGGATAAATAGTCTGAATACAACTACACCATGAGCCTAGTTTATCACACTATGATGACTGATAATATATGATTCAGACTGTACATATTGATACTATACTATCTTTGATTGATATGCATGATAATTATTGGAGTGTATATCAGGGAATTTGCCTTTGACACCGTTTTGCGAAAATATATGATCATACATATTTGCTTCTGCTAGAGGGATATCAGTATATTTGCTTCTTCCATAGGAATACAAGTATAGTTTGCTCTCATCGGAGAGATACCAAGATCACCTTTTAGGTTTGCTTTTATTGTCATCTATTACACTCATTAGCTTTTAGTAATAGGATACATAGCGTATCCGATTTTATTTTCAAAAATTAATTTATTTGTTTGCCTATATTTTGACTTAAGCAAACTGTTTTATTTATTGAAAATGAATTTATTCAGCTGATTATGAGCTATTAATATTTAAAAAAAGTTATTTGAGTAATTAGAGAAAGATAGTATTATGAGCTAGTAATATTTAGAGAATAATCTGGAGAAAGTGTGAAAGAAAAAGTGGTTTTTTCGTAGATTTGGACAAACCAATAATTCTCTTCATAAGTGAAATTAAGCAAACCAATAAAATGAATTGAAAATGTGATTTTTTTTCTTTGATTCAGTTGATAATAATGAAAATCGATTTGTGCCATTTGATTTTATTTGATTTTTAATTTGATTTAATTTACAATCACTTTAAGAAATTAGCTATTTTGTAATAATTAATATTGAGGTGTAATTTTAAAAATCGTCACAAATAAATTTTTAGTCACAATAATTATTATTATTAGTTTTGTAACCTATATCTATGTAATTAAAAAACTATTTCATGTATAACAATAAAAGTCGTCACTATTAATATCTAATTTATGATAACACTTTTATTATTACCAATAATATTATTAGCTATAATTCTATTGTAACTAATATTCGATATATTGTCACGCATCACTCAATATTGTCAGATTAATTGAATAGTCAAAGTAAATTTTGATGTCAATTTCATTTTATTGTCACGAAAAAAATATAACAACATTTATAGTCACTAAAACTACATATGTAACTAATAAATAAAAGAAGGATGATTATAATATATATATATATATTCAATCACAGTTGTTGTTATCACTTGAAAATAATTAATGACTATAATCATAAATATTATTTTATATTATAACACTATTAGTGGCATATGTATTTGTTGTCACTTATCTATCATAATGTGATAATTTTGATTGTTACGAATATAAGTTTTTTTGATAATTATTTTTCTAATTACAAATTTATAAGATTACAAAAAAGTATAATGAGTGACAATATATATTTAAACTATAATTATTAATATTAATTTATAATAACATTAGTCACATTTTTTACTTGTTACTAAAATTATTTTTTTAAAAAATAAATAGTTGACAATATTTTTTAATTTCACCAGCAATTATATTTAAGCATCTATTCTAATAATTAATAATAAAATGAAAAATAAAAGAATTAAAATTATACATTTGTATTAAAAATTTTAATTAAAATTATACACTTTAAATAACTCTTCTGCAAGATAGTCTAGATCGACTCCATCGAAGCCTAAATCACACAGAAATGTTAATAATTGACCATGCTATACATATATCTCTCCTTCTCAAGGGACCTATTTATTTGTGTCTATTTTACTCTAGACATTAAATCTGAAACATTTGATTGATTTTAGGAAATTGAATTAAAAAAAAAAAAAAAAAAAAGCTCCATCACTAACAAAAGGCTTCCCATGGAGAGAAGAAGAACCTAAGCTTCAAGAACATTTATTCTGGATAACAAAAGGCTTCCTTAGTAGCGGCAACTTTTCCTAGAGAAGCAAAAACAATTAATTAGTACATGTTTACTATCTTTGCATGAACTATATTATGACTAGAAATATGTTTATGAACATGGAATCGATAGTTTATAGATAATAATGCTAATTCAATTAATTTAGTTTGATTAAAAAAAACCTACATAATTGACCAACTAATTAATTGCTCACACCCTCCTAATGTTATCTTCACAAAGCAACTTATTAGAAAATGTTGAGTTTGATATATAATTATTATTAGAGTTCAATCACAAACTCTATATTACCACAAATCTTAATTTGTAAATCATAAAATCATATTATACTTTTTATACATTCCCTTTTACCTAATAATTACAAAGCAAATTATGGATCTCTCTTCCTTTACTAGTTAATTTGTTGTTACTAATTACCTCAAACTTTGTAAATGCACACTATGTTTTGTTTGTTTTTTCAATTATTTGGTACAATTATAAAACTTCAATTGGAATTAAATAAAATTTTTTATATGTATGTAATTTTTTTCTCAATTTTCAATTTTTTATTTATAAATATTATCATGTGTATTTATACATAGATAATATTTCTTTTATTATATTTTTAATTAGATAACTATTAACGTTTGAAATGGACATTTAATGCTTTGGAGTTTAGGATACTTATTGATATTTATGGACTTGTTAAAAATATATCTAGGTGTTATTAATTAAATGGATGAAGGAAAATTTTAGAATTTGATTTTTTTTTTAAAAAAAAAAAGAGTAATTGAACAAAATAACAATAAAGTTTGAAAAGAGAATGTCAAAGAAAGTGAGGTGACACAAATGAGGAAAAAAGAAGTGTTGCATCGCTCAACAAAACAAAACCCCAACGAGTGTTAAAAAAGAAGGGAAACAAATTACATTAGACAATAGTTTTCAAAGTAAAGGATTTATTTTCTTTTATGTAGTTTTTAATAGCAAGTGCATATTGCAAATTACATTATTGAACATAAATTTTTGAATTGAGCAACTCATACCATACTCTATTTAACTCTAAAAATATAAAAATTAACTTGCAACTCTAGTTCACTTGATGATTTTATTCAAGTGTTAATTTCAAATTGATTAGAAACTTGGGATTATTTTACTTTTTTATGAATTATTTTACAGTTTAATTTGTAAAAGATGTTAAATAAATTTTTAATTAAATATTATAAATAAAAATTTGTTGGCTAGCTAACTTCTGCAGTTTAAAAACAGTTTCAAGTTGAAGCTTTTCTTCTAATAAGTTCTACATCTATTTAAAAAAACTAATTTCTCCTTTGAGTTTTATTTATTAATTATTTCAATTATGATACTATTACTATTAATGCATTATTCTATCTTTCTTCAAATGAAATTATTGTAATATTAATGATTTTTAAGAAATATCTGATACATAAGTAAATATTTTTATTTTTAAAACCTAAATTATAAAATATATATATATATATATATATATATATATATATATATATATATATATATATATATATATATATATAAGCAATAATAATTTTATAAAACACTTAATATTAATAAGCTAATAACTATCAGTAATCAACAACTAGCCACTAGTAATAATAATATAAATAATTAACAACAGTTACATCATACTTTTAATAAGAAGTTAGATTGAATTGAGTTCAATAATACATGCAATTAGATTGAACTCAATTAAATTTTTATTTTAATATTAAAAATATTACATTAGTAAAATTTTAAATTTTTTCATTTATTATATTTATATATAATATTTGAAATAATATGATATTAATAACCATGCAATTAAAATTATTCTTACAATAAAATTATATTTTTGTATTATTTTTATGGATATTCTAATGAAATGTTTATAAAATTATATATGCAATGATGGTTCGAATAAAAAATAAAAAAAATAGTTAGAACATATATTTAATTTCATATAAAAAATAGACAAAAGAATTATATATATATATATATATATATATATATACATATATATATATATATATATATATATATATATATATATATATATATATTGATAATTTAATCCAAATACTAGTAGGGACGATTCTATGAGTGCTTTCAAAAAAGGTTTCTCTATATACTCATGTTCTAAAAGGCAAATGACTAACGGATTAGGTTTCTGACAATAGGAATAAGATTCTTTTTTTCTTGGAAGATGAACTTTCAAGTGTGTGAGAATAAAATTTTAGAGAATTATTAAATGAGAGTTTAATAGGGGTAAGAGAAATAGTAAAAGCAGGAACAAGATCAAAAGTGGTCATTTTTCAAGTGGGAGTGTCCATCTTGTATAGCTTAGATAAAGGCCAAATTCTATTTTGATTCAGGTTTTTTATGCAAAAGTTCTATAGTTGAAAAATCAAGCAAATAATTTAAACCTCCTTTAATATATTTGATTTCAAAATTAAAATAGTTTGTCATCTAGCTAAAACTTGTCTTGAAATAAACTTTTTATATCTTTTTTCAAATCATGCTTGGTTGAGAGCAATCAATCCTTAATAAATTTTCTTATTAACTAAATTATCTTCAAACTTAATAACACATAAAATAATAAATAATAATTTCTTTTTTATAGTATAATATTTCCTCTAGATATCATTCCAAGAGCTAAAATGTTATCTTACAAAAGACATTTTAGTTTCATTTTCTAGATGATGTTTGAGAATTTCCCCAAAATCAATATTAGAAACATCAATTTTGACAATACGAAAGGGATTTGGGAGAGGAATAGCAAACTATGGTAATTTTTTTGATATTTTCTTTAATAAATTTGGCAACATGAGTATGCGTTAGAGTTCTTTAGACGCTGAAATAAGAGTTTACAAAGAAATTGAATATCCTTATGGAAATCTGCAATATAATTAAAACTTTCTAAAAATCTTTGTAATTGCTTTTATCTTTAATTTTAGTTGAAAATTTTTAAATAAAATCAATAACTCTATCAATTGGTTTAACAGTACTTTAAAAAATAATATGTCTCAAAAATCTAATTTTTGTTTGAAAAAAATTTATCTTTGGTGCATATACTACTAATCCATATATTTTAATAATATTATAAAGTTTTTTGAAATGAAAAAAATGCTGATCAATATTTGAGAGTACATCATCAATATAAGTAATAGAAAAATTCTTGACAATCTTTTAAAATTCAAAAGGAGTTTTTTTTTTTTAAATCGAATGACATAATATTTTATTTCTAATGATCAAAAGGAACATTAAAATAAATTTTATAACAATCAGCTCATGAATTTAAATTTCCCAAAAATTAAATTTGATATCAAATTTTGAAAATACATTAACAGCGTATAATTTTTTGAATAAATCACTTTTATCGTGTATCATATATCTAATCAATTGTAAAACTTAGGACATGTCAAATTGGTTAAAAGTTCAAAAGATTGAGCTTAAAAATATTCAGGATTGCCAATAATGATATATATTAAATAAGTAACTACATCTGGTTCATTAGTTTGGACCAGATTTTGACCATCTTGTCTAGGGATAACTCTAGTAGTAGTCAAATATTACATTTATCTATTTCATTAATATAGTTGTCCTACCAATCTTTAAGTTGACCAGTAAAACCATATATTAAAATTGAACACTATTAGGATCAGAATGACCTTAGAACCTATAAGCAGAAGCAGTCATAATTATTTCATGTAAAATATCTAAAATCATATATTCACCTAATCCATCAATAATTCCATTCATAAATAATATCACTATCATATTGAATCATTTCTCCACGATCCTCATATTGAATATCTAGAGGCATTGATTTTGGATAAAATTTTTTATTTTAAACAAATTTTTTCATAATAAATTTTATTAATGGTAAGAGTAGAATTTTCTTGAAATTGTTCTTCTAATCCTTGAATATCCTCCAAATTAATTTATTCTTTTGTAATTATAGAAGTTCTTGGAGAATGAGTTGCTTGAGAGAAAGAAACATTAGAAATTCGAATACAGTTTAGCTTTTTCTTGAATTTTTTGTAAAATATTTTTATCAAATCATATTTTGCAATAATTAAATATTGAAAAAGTTTAGAAAAAAGACTTTTAGAATTTACGATACGAATAGGAGAAGAGGAATGATAATTTGTTTTAGAAGCATTATGTAGCTCAATCCTTTCAAATTGAGAAGATATAATATGTAAAATATGATTAGAATAATTATTTTGAAATTGAATTTTTTTTAATATGTTTTCAAGTAGGGGTTTTCTTGTCATCATCCGCAACATTTAGAGTGTATTTACTAGAGAAAATTAAGAATATTTTCTAAAATTGTTCTCTAAGAAAATTAGAAAACAGAATATCATGTTCACAAAAAAATTTTAAAAAACCAAAAACTAGTTTTGTAGTTTTCCAAAATATATCAATGTGTGAACAATAGCTCTAAGTTGTTTTCTATTGTTTTGCTTTCTTTAAAATTAAGTGAAACATATGAGAATAAACGAAAATAAATCTTATTATTTCAATATAATAGTTTTATAAATTAAGTTCAAATTTCTATTTATTATTTTTTATTTAGATTAATTTGTTATTCTTTTTTAATTTTTATATTTGGATAGCATTAATATTTTTATTTTTAATTTCATACACTAAGTCTTTATTGTAACTCTTTTGTATATCAAAATAAAATACCTTTTTGTTTTGAATTATTTTCATTTCATAATTTATTAAAAAAGTATTTCACAATATTTTCATTTAAAAATTTAATAATATTAGTGATATAAATTTTAAAATAAATGGGCAAAACTTATTACACAAAAGTTCATGATTATATATTTCCATATTTTTTTAATTTTAATTTTATATTATTTTATTTTAAAAATTATTAATGTAGATAATAATAAAATTAACTAATAAAAGAACAATGAATGTATATGCTTTATAGTTTTCTAAATACAAAATGATTTTCTACTTTAATAAATAAACATGTTTTCAAAATAAAAAAATATTTTCGATAGAAAATATTTTCTAAGAAAATGAAAAATAAAAAATGAAAAGTTATTTTCAATAAGTAAATAGGCTCTTATCATTTTTAAAGGAGAGTTTTATTTTTAAGAGTGATTTTTTTACCTCATCTAGTGTGGGATGAACTCTTATAATATTATCATTTCAAGTCTAAATCGAAAGTTGCGAAATTCTTTCATTAACATTAATTTTTTTAAATGGAAAATCAATTTATTTTTATCATAAAACATAGAAAACCAAATGAAAAATGGAATATTAAATTAACAAAGTTCATAAAATCATATATTTTTTTCTTACCTCAACTCGTTGTTTTTCATTAAAATTGTCAGCAAACCAATTTATTTTCTCTTTATTATATTCTTGAGAAAGTTCATTCTTTATCATTTTTTATTAATTGAAAATTTTCTTCAAATCATGTTTACAGTTGAAAATCCTTCCATTGAGATTTTATTAGAGACAACCTTTTCTGGACTAGAAGGGATAACTTCATTATTTGTTTCTATTTTTAGCTCGAATTCTCTATAAGTAGGTCTAGGAATAGTATTAAAAAAAATCAACAATTGTAATTGAGTAGTAATACTACTACTATCCAGATTAAGAGTAGAACTTCATTGGATAAGTTTCTTGAGGGAAGTATAATAGTATAAGTAGAGGGTCTACTATTTTAAATTCACTTATCCTAGAAATAGTGGGTGTGCCTCTATTACAAATGGACTCATCAAAATTTTTAATAATATTAGATGAAGTAAATGCAGACTCAGATTGTTTAAGTATAATAACATCATCTAGATTCCAAGCACCAGATTGACTAAGTTCATTCCACTTCTAATTTTTAGAAACATGAACCTTACTATGTCGTGAATTAGATTAAAAAAACAATAGTTTCATTTTCAAAAAATTTACACTTAGATATGAGGTCTATGTTGTGAATGCTAAGGGAAGAATGTTTAGATAACGTGTAACTTTAAGACATTGGCCTCACTCTTTTACTTTGATTGATGTATGCTTTGAATGATGTGTTTTGAATGATAACAAAACTATTGCTTTAAGGTATAACAAAACCAAGAAAAGTTCTAATGTTTTGTACTTTTGTGTTTTTGGATGATTTGAACAAACCCGATGAATGTTAAAAGGGGGATTGTTCTGAATGTTAAGGGAGAATATTTTGAGAACATGTGACCCTAAGACCCTATGGATGTTAAAGAGCCAGAACGAGTTCAATGGGTATTGTGCAAGTTCAACGGGCATTGGTCCATCCAATGGACATTGAAGGAAGAACAAATGATGTTGATTGGATGTTGCTCTTTTGCCAAAGTCCTCTAGACCTTGCAAATAGGCATTGTCCATTTGCAATCGACATTAAAGAAGTACTCCAGGTTGAGTTGTGCTAGACCTTGCCACATGCGTTGAAGTTTCACAACGAGTGTTGATCTAAGCCAATAACAGACATACATTGCAAATTTGCAACAGGTGTGGAAAAAGTATCCAAGCCTTAGCTAAAGCTTCTAAAATCCAAAACGGGCATTAGCATTTCTTAATAGGCATTAAAGGAGTTTCAATGAGCATGGAAAGCAACTGCGTAAAGTTTGAAAAATAAAGCACAAAGTTTAAGCTTTATGTGAATGAACAATGAACATTGTTCTCTTTCTAATAGACATTATAGTCAAAGCCAACGAGTGTTGAAAGACATTTAACAGGCATTTGAGGTTACCAATATGTTGGACTAGGGTGGTTAATCCTAAGTGTTGGACCTTTTTTGATCTTGACAAAGGAAATTGATCATATCTAATGTCTCAAATTAGTGTTATTTTGTAGTTGTTAGTTAGTCTCTAAGTTGGAAGTTGAAAAGAGTTAATAATCTTCAAAGAATGCAAAATGACTTCTAAATCGCGACTGCAATCTAAGATTCGTGATCGCGATCCATGAAGAAACTTATTAGAAATCAGACAGGTGAAATTGCGGAGGCATTCTCGACTGCGATTCATTTAAAAGAAGGAATCCAAAAAAGCCAGATGAATTTGTGGTGTGTGTCAAGCCTCAGTCGCGATCGCGAATTGCAAAATAACTCAAGAGGGAATCAAGTCCACAACTAGAGCATGACAAGTGTCCCATGTGACTGTTGGAAGTGAAAAATCGCGAAGGCAATTTGTTAGTAGCGACAATGATTCATGAAATGGAGAATGCAAGTTTTGGCAAATGAATTCGCGTTCTCAGTTGCGTCCTACACAAAGTAATTCGCGACCACTACTTTTTATTTGGTAGTTGAAAGGCAATAACTATATTTTCTTGGTGAACTAATGAGAAGCCGCCACGTGGACTAGCCGTTAGACATAAATGAGATTTTTTGCCATAATTTTTGGCTCCAGTATGAAAATTTGGAATTCACGACCGCGAAGGAGTAGTAGTGACTGCAAATGAAGCCCGTCAAGCATTTAATGCAAAATCTGTCTAGCACACTTTGAAGATTTTATACCAGTTTTATTACAACGTCTCTTTGGTGGGTAGAGGCTATAAATACCTCACCAAACAGATGTAAATGTAAGAGATTTCATTAATTTGTAACCCAAACTCTTGCAATTTTGCTACTCATTCATTTCTTTTCTTTTAGTGATTGTTTGGTGTGAGCATAAACACCATTTGTAAAAGTTATAATGTTAGCTTGTTAAAACACTCTAGAGAGGTTGTTGTGTGAGCTTGAAAAGTACAAGTGTAAAGGTTGTTGTATGAACTTCTAAAACACAAGTGTAAAGGTTATTGTGTGAGCCTTTGAAAACACAAGTGTAAAAGTTTGGTGTGAGCTTGAAAACACCATTGATAGTTAGTGGAATACCCAATTACTGAGAATTGGAGAGTGGACGTAGGGTTGATTATACCCGAACCACTATAAATTGTATGTCCTTCAATCTTCTTCTACCTTTCTATTTTAATTTTTATATACCAATTCAACCCCGCTTCTTGGTGCTGAGGGCCAACAAGTGGAATCAGAGCAAGGTTTTACAATCAAACCTTCATTGGGTGAATAAGATCATGGCACAAGAAGGAATCCACACACATCTCAAACCCTATTTTGATGGAACTGACTATACTCAGTGGAAGTATAGGATAGAAATTTACCTTGACACAGATGTGATGGATCTTTGGGATGTTGTAGTTAAAGAATGGAAGCCACCTATCAAAGTAGTGGATGCAAGTGAAGAACTCATTCCAAGAGAAGAGTGGGTTGAAGCACATAGAAGATCAAATGGCAAGAACAAGAGAGCCATGATAATTCTTCTAAGCTCTCTTTCAATAGAAGAGATTAGAAGAGTACAACATTGCCAAATAGCCCATGAGATATGGAAATCTTTGGAAAACTATCACGAAGGCACCACATTAGTGAAATCCAGCTGACTAGAAATGTATGTGACAGAGTGAGAGTTGTTCATGATGAAGGAGAGTGAGACCATCACTGACATGACCAACAGACTCCTAGCAATCGTCACCAACATAAAGAAGTTTGGTAGGATTCTCACAAATCATGAGGTAAACTCTAAAATTTTAAAATCTTTGTCTTTTGAAAAGTTTGGTGCTAGAGTGTGCAGTATTCAAGAATCCAATCCAAAAATAGGGAAGGGGAAAACAAATGTCTTAATAGGCAGACTCTTAACTCATGAGTTAGCCTTAAAAAAAGATGAGGAGATGAAAAAAAATGAGGAGTCAAGGAGAAAAATCTGAAAACCTGAGAAGAGAACCTTGGCACTCAAATCCTCAATAAAGGAGAAGGAGGTGAAAACTACCTCTAGTGATGAAAAAAGTGACAATGAAGAAGAAGAGCTAGCAATGCTCTCAAAAAGGGGAAAGGAGTTAATTAAAAGGAGAAAAGAAAGAAGAAGCTTCAAGAAGACAACTCCTAATCCTAAAGAGAAATCAAATGAAGTCACTTGTTATGAGTATGGCAAGCAAGGCCACATCAAGCATGATTGTCCCAAGCTAAACAAAAAGAAGAGATGGGGCAAGGAGAAGAAGAAAAGTTTCTCAGCCATTTGAGATGACAGCTTAAGTGAAGAATAAGAAGAAGGAGAGGTGTCCAACATATGCTTCGTGGCACTAGAGGACTCTTCATAAGAGGTAAGTACATCTTTTCATTCTAATTCTAATTATGAGGTAGATGATATAGATGAAAAGCTTTTAGAAGCTCTAATTATGAAGTGTGACAAGTATAAGTCACAAATTAAAACCTATAGGAAGAAGTGTTCCAAACTAGAAGATGAATACAAGCCTCTAAATGAGCTTGTAAACGAATTGAGGACTTCTAATGAAGAACTCAAGAAATCTGTTGAAAAATTATCTACATCATCTTCTTCCTTAGCCTTACTTAGAAAGGGGAATGACACTCTTAAAGGAGAAGTCATTGAGCTTAGAAGCTCAATCTCCAAATTCCATAAAGGAAAATAGGCTTTAGACATTCTTATTGTGTCATAAAGGCCACCTTTAATTAGGTATGTTTAGGCTTTAATGGAGCTTCCTCATCTTCTACAACTACATTTGTTAAAGCTTCACAACCTCAAACGTCAAGCATTGAGGTAATTAGGAAGAGAAGTGCTCCTAACACTAAGCCTTCTATGCCTAAAGGCAAAAGGAAGGCTCCCCAAAGCTCTAGAGCCAATACTCAAAGAGCTAACCATGCCTACATTTGTAACAACAAGCATGGTCATCCCTATAAAAAATTTTCTACTCCTATTCATCATACATGTTTATGCATGCATTCACATGACCATGGTATGAGAAGGCCCCCTATTCATACTAAATATGTGCAAAGGAGAAAGACTCCTAAGTCTAAATTCCAATGCCATTATTGCATGAAATATGGGCATATCAACATCCATTATTACATTTGGAAGGCTCATTTCAAGTTAGAGGATCCTTCAATTTCTAACCCCAAGGACCTAAGTACGCTTGGGTACCAAAGAAAAGGTGATTGACATTTGTTTTGTAGGTAAGTGTGACTACCACCAAAACAAGCAGTTTGCATGTGGATAGTGGATGTTCAAAACACATGACCGAAAATAGAAGACTATTCACATCACTAAAAAAGAAAGAAGGTGGAGATGTCACATTTGGTAATAATGCCAAGGGTAAGGTAATTGACATTGGAACCATTGGTAAGAATGGATGTCCTTTAATTGATAATGTTCTTTTAGTTAGTGGCTTACAACATAATTTGTTAAGTGTAAGTCAATTGTGTGACAAAGGTAATAAGGTCACCTTTGATACTAGAGAATGTCGAGTCACCACTTCGGTGGATGATGAAGTTATTTTCAATGGTGAAAGGAAAGGCAACACCTACTCAATTGACTTAGACAATTTGGCTAATCAATACTTCAAGTGTCTTATATCTATAAGCAATGAAGCATGGTTGTGGTATAGAAGACTTGGGCATACAAGCATGGAACTTCTTCAAAGTCTCTCTAAAAGAGAACTAGTGGAAGGACTTCCCAAGCTAAACTTCTCCAAAGACAAGACATATGGTCCTTACCAAATGGAGAAGCAACATCATGCCTCACATAAAGCCAAAAATGTTGTAAGTTCATCTAGACCTCTTCAACTTATTCATATGGACTTAATATGACCTACTAGAAGTGCTAGCCTAGGTGGAAAATACTATGCACTAGTTCTAGTTAATGATTACTCTAGATTTACATGGTATCCTTCTTAGGTGATAAGAATGATTCATTTGATGCTTTTAAAAGTTTTGCAAAAAGAGTTCAAAATGAAAAAAAGGTTACTTCATTTCTTCTATTAGAAGTGACCATGGAAAAGAATTTCAAAACGAATCTTTTAAAAACTATTATTTAGAGAATGAAGTTTTTCACAATTTTTCAACTCCTAGAACACCATAACAAAATGGTGTTGTAGAGAGGAAAAATAGGACTTTAGTAGAGATGGCTAGGACAATGCTTAATGAGTATTCATTACCTAATTACTTTTATGCAGAAGCCATAATACCTTATGTCATATTGCAAATAAAGTTTTTAAAAGACTCATTCTCAATAAAACATCTTATGAGCTATGGAATGGTATAAAACCCAAGATATCATACCTTAGATTATTTGGATATAAGTGCTATATTTTGGACACCAAGGATAATCTTGCGAAATTTGATTTCAAAACTAATGAAGGAATTTTCTTAGGTTATTCCATTAGTAGCAAAGCTTATAAGGTCTTTGATAAGAGTACTATGGTAGTTGAAGAGTCTATAAATGTTGTATTTGATGAATCTAGTAAGCTTGATATTGGGAAATGTACTTTTGTTAATGATCTTGTAGGTGTACTTGAAAAGATGGGCTTGGAAGATCCTACAAGAAAAGATGAAGATGACTCTTCAAAAGTGGATGAAGACCAACAACATCAACAACAAGAAGAGCCAAGACAAGAACTACCCAAAGATTAGAGATTCTCCAAGTATCACCCTAAGGACTTGATTATTAGTGACACCTCTAAGGGAGTAAGTACTAGATCTCAACTTCATCCTTTAGATAATAATCTTGCATTTGTTTCTCAATTAGAGCTGAAGTCAATTGATGAAGCTATTGATGATGAAAGTTGGGTACTTGCTATGCAAGAAGAACTCAACCAATTTGAGAGAAACAAGGTATGAGAACTTGTTCCTAGGTCTAAAGAACATCCAATTATAGGTAGTAAGTGGGTGTTTAGGAACAAGTTAGATGAGCAAGGTGTCATCACTAAAAACAAAGCTAGATTGGTTGCTAAAGGATACAACCAAGAAGAAGGCATAAACTATGTTGAAACCTTTGCCCCCGTAGCAAGATTAAAGGCTATTAGGATTCTCTTAGCATTTGCATGTCATATTAACTTCAAGCTTTTTCAAATGGATGTTAAGAGTGCATTTTTAAATGGCATTATTGAGGAGGAAGTTTATGTTAAACAACCTCCCGATTTTGAATCACATTGTTTTCGAAACCATGTTTTCAAATTAAACAAAGCCTTGTATGGATTAAAACAAGCTCTAAGAGCTTGGTATGAAATGCTTAGTTTGTTTCTTTTACAAAATGATTTTGAGAAAGGAAAGGTTGATACTACATTATTTGTTAAAAAGCACAAACAAGACACTTTAATTGTCCAAATCTATGTTGATGATATTATCTTTGGTGCTACTAATGAATCTCTTTGTGAGGATTTTACTAAGTGTATGACTAAGGAATTTGAAATGAGCATGATGGGAGAGCTCAAATTCTTTCTTGGTTTACAAATTAAGCAACTCAAAGAAGGGATCTTCATCAACCAAGCCAAATACACAAAGAAAATTCTAAAGAAATTTGGCATGGAAAGATGCAAGGTAGCAAAAACTCCAATGAGTAGTACCATCAAACTAGATAAGGATGAATCAGGAACGATGGTAGATAAAAAGAGATATCGAGGTATGATCGGATCTCTACTCTATCTTAGTGCCTCAAGACTGGATATAATATTTAGTGTTTGCAAGTGAGCTAGGTTTCAATCCTCTCTTAGAGAGTCTTATTTGAATGTTATGAAGAAAATTTTCAAATATTTGCATGACACCATTCACTTAGGACTATGGTATCCTAAGAACACATCCTTTAGCCTAGTAGGATATTCGGATGCGAATTACGCAGGAAGTCTCTTAGATAGAAAAAAACACTTCCAGGACTTGCCAATTTATAGGAGAATGTTTAGTCTCTGGGTTTAGTAAGAAGCAAGCATCGGTTGCCTTGTCCACCGCGGAAGCCGAATATGTGGCTGCGGTTTATTGTTGTACCCAAGTTCTTTGGATGAAACAACAATTAAAGAACTTT
>CATIWR010020525.1:0-52730 GCA_949677035.1 Omphalea diandra | reverse complement strand
GATCCATCTATGTGGAGCCTTCAAATTGAGCATGAACACTTTCACTAAAATATGTATAACTTTTTTTATGTACCTTAGATATTTGCATATTTGACTCTTTGGAAACTAGACTTTTTTTTTTTTTTTCAAAGTTTTCTACCCATATATTATGTATCGTATAACTCTTTCAGAATTATTCCATACATTAATTCAAATTATATTCTTCCATAAATATAGTCAACTTATCTTCTTTCGATATTAATTGGTCACCTGTTCTCTTTCAGAGCTCCACTTAGCTCTTTGAACTTTAATCTTCATCACGTAGGCTCTTTTTACTTAACTTGACTTGGACCTTCCTTATGGTTGTAGCATGACTAAAATTTTCTAACTTAAAACAACGACACTCAAAATAAATATTAGGATTTTTTAAGGTATTATTATCATTCAAAATATCATTTAACATGAAAATCAAGAAATTGCCTTGTCAATCCTAGGGCTAATACTAATCCTTGTACAACTATAACCATATAACAAGAAATAGCTAGGATTATCTTCATTCTCTTATCTCACTTAACACCCTATTAGTGATATTCAGCAACGCCGTGCAAATTAGCTGCAGAATTAAACATTTCACATCATTAGAATTTTAAAGAGTATGATGGAACTTCATTCAAAAAGAAGCTATAGATGTTTGTTGATATATATTTCCAACATAAATTTCAAAATTAGAAACGTCAGTATTACAATTGCAGACATCATAGGCAACAAAATCATATAGAACTCTGCCCAATTCCCCACCTGTTCTGTCTCCCCCAGTTGGAAGTTTTAGAACTTTCCATTTTAGTACATAGCAAACAGACAGAATCAAACTCTGAACCAACATTGAGAGACTCCCCTCCTTAACCTCCCAGCAAGAAAGAATCTCCAGAATATTTACCAGAATCATATTCAACAGGCTCATTATGTAGGTAAATCGAATGACAAACTCCATCAATTTTGCTTTATCTCTTGAAGCATTTCAACTACATTCTTCATTTTAGGCCGTTTGGCTGGCGTGGTGTCCGTGCAGAGTAATGCCACCTTAAGAGCTGCCAGCATTTCTCTCCTCCAACCAAAGGAAACTGTGCTCAGTTTTGCATCAAGTATCTGCTCTGGAGTCTCTCCTCTTGCTGGAGCTCCATGAACCCACTTCACCAAATCAACCCCGTCTCCAAATTCCTCATCTATTGGAAGTCGAGTTGTTAGGATCTCTAGCAATACTACCCCATAGCTATAGACATTTCCTGGTGCTGTAACTTGCATTGTGTATGCATATTCTGGACAGTGAACACAAATTGAATAAAAATGAGAGAAAAGGAACTTTATGCAGATTTTTAGCCCTAAGCTCAGATACTTGATATATCACAGAATGACTACTTGAACTGATCCGGCTAACCAGATAATAATGCTAAAAGCTTAGAATTTCAGTAACAAAGACGATATAGGCTGGCTAAGAAGCAGTTCATTATAGCCAGTTCTCGATCTACTAATTTATCTATTATGAACTAAATTATGTTTATCATGTGTGAATTTATACTTGTTATCTTTTGAGTAAATAAAGCAGCATACAGGGAAAACTAAAGGAAAATATGCAGACTAGAATGTATAAATGTTGATGAAACAACTCGGACACAAAATGATTATACAAGAAAAATAAAAAAGCAACAGATACTCATGAACCTCTAGATTGGGAATGACCAAGGTCTAAACTTATAGAATTAAAACCACATACCTGGGGGAATATAACCAAAGGAGCCTGCAACTGCACTGATACTCGCTGTGCCTTTGGATGGATCTAAGAGCTTTGATATCTCAATTTCCCCAACCAAGGGCCTGAAGTCAGCATCTAAAAGAACATTCCCTGAAGAAATGTCTAGGTGGATGATTGCCACATGATGAAGAAAAGCCAATCCTTCCGCTACTCCTATGGCAATGGATAACCTAGTAGGCCAGTCAGGTTCATAATCAGATTGTTTGCTAGACTCGTGAACAAGCTGAGCTAATGTCCCATTGGGTAAATATTGATGCAGCAAAAGAGCAACATCTTCATAAATCACATATCCAATGGGTCGCACTAGATTATCATGACAGAGTTTGCTCAACCTTTCGAGCTCTCTAATCATCTTGTTATGGTGATTAATAATTGTTCTGTCCATTGATTTTAGTCTCCTCACTGATAAAACCATCCCAGAAGGCATGATTGCTTTGTAAACTGTGCTAAAAGTACCAGCAATCAACTTATTTGAATCCTTTAAAGTTGCTTTAACAACTGCATCAAGATCTATTGCTTGCCTTAGATTTTCAACAAAGACATGGCCTGCTATTATTGTCGGTCGGTCACTGGTTCCATCATCGGCAACCCCGCCGGTTTTGGCTTCCTTTTCCTGTCTCTCTCTCATCATAAACAGCAGGACAACTACAGTTACTGATACAAATACTGCCAAACCAGAACCAATGACGGCTAGTATGATTCTGTAGGAAACCTTGTGATGGTAACTATCATGACCAGGAGCATAAGAATTTCCACATGAGAAGCCCAACGGCTCTCCGCAGAGTCTTTTGTTCCCCAAAAAGCTTGAATTTGGACTCTTTTGGAATGGTGCAAAAGTGGGCACTGGACCAGTGAGCAGATTATTTGAGAAGTTAACCTCTATCAAGCTCAACATACCTTTGAGTGACTGAGGAATAGTGCCAGAAAGCTGATTATTAGAGACATCCAAAGAAACCAGCTTGTCAAGCTTCCCTAATTCAGGAGGTAGTGGTCCTTGCAGATGATTATAGCTAAAATTTAAGGCTATCTGTAAGTTCCGGATGTGGCCAATCTCAGAGGGAATGTTTCCAGTTAAGCAGTTACTACCCATTTGCAATTCCAGCAGTTTCATGCAGTTTCCAATTTCATGGGGTATCTCACCCTTTATTGAATTCTGACCCAAAAGCAAGTACTGCAATCTTGACATGTTGCAAATGTCTTTTGGTATGGTGCCATTGAATCTATTATTGCTAACATCAAGCTTGTTAAGACTCTTGCACCCAAGAATGGATTCAGGGATGTCCCCATACATAGTGTTACCTGAAAGAATCAGTTCCTGCAGATTCACAAGCTGTCCAAGCTGAGGAGGAATAACTCCAGCGAATCTATTTGAGGCCAGATTTAGAAGGGTGAGATTAGGGCATCGAGAAAACTCAGAGATAATCTCACCAGATAAATGATTATCATCTGCCTCAAAATAGGTGAGGCTACTAACATTCCCAATTGCCCTAGGAATGACTCCTACAAGAGCATTGTTTCCAATTCGAATATTAGAAAGACCTTTGCAATTACCGATGAATTCAGGAAGTTCACCACTCAATCTATTCTGCGTAAGAACCAAAATCTCCAACTTCCCCATCGAAAAAATGCTCTTAGGTATTGACCCTTCAAGGTGGTTGGAATGAAGGTTCAATAACTTCAGCTCAGAGACTGAACCTAAATTATTAGGAATTTGACCACCTAAATCATTCTCATAAGCAGTGAAAACTCTCAAGCTTGTCAAATTACCCACCCAAGATGGAATTGAACCATTCAAACTATTACTAGAAATTTGAAGTTCCTCTATCTTTTCTAGACCCAGAAGCTCATTAGGTATCTCTCCTACAAGCAAGTTATTGGAAAGATTCAGTGATCTAAGGTTTCTAAGACTACCCAACTCCCTTGGAACCAGACCTTCAAACTTATTCAACGACAAATCAAGTAATTCAAGCTGAGATAAATTGCCAAAAGCTGAAGGAATTGCACCATGGAAGTTATTGGTAGAAAGATCAAGCTGCTTCAAAGCTTTGAGCTGAGAGATCAAAGTCACATTACCTCGAAGGTCAAGCCTTGAAAGAGCAAGCCTTTCAACTGAAGAATGATTCAAGTTGCAAGCAATGCCACGCCAGTTGCAGTAATTTGTGCTGTTGTCACCCCAACCAGGGATTTGAAGCTCTTTGTTAATGGCTAACAGGGTAGCTTGATCATTCAACTGAGCAGTCACTAGCTGGGATCTTGATAGAAACACAACTAGCAAAAAATAAGAGAAGCACAAAAATGCCATTATTGGATTGTTCTCGTTCTTGCTAGATTAAGATTTCTTCAATGCAAGAACTCAAATTTTCTTCATACACCAGCGGAGGAACCTTAACATGTACCAAAATCCCACTGCTTTTATAAAAAACAATTTTTCTTGAGATCAAAGAGTCATATTGTAGAACACCTCCATTTCAGTTAACAATCAAAAGTTGGACTACCAAATTATCCAAAGATTATTGCTTGTTTAAGCAAGAAAAAAACCCAGAAATGCAAACCCAAAATCACTGTTCAGCATTCCAAGGAAAACCCAAAGCAATGCAAGAAAAGCACAAAAACCCCTAAAATTTAGGGGAGGTGGAGGAACTGCAGCAAAGCAATCAAAGAAATATGATTAAAAAAAAAAGCACCAAGGACCCACATCAAATGAAGAGAAGAAAAGAGAGAGAGGGAGCCAAAAACAAAAGCAAGAAAACATCAAACAGATGAGGCCTGCATTGCAGAACATGGGCTGTATATTTATGTACCCATCTGTTTTTTTATCTTACATAACCGGGGGAAAAAAAAAAGAGAAGAAAATGTCTGAACGAAAGTGCAGATTAGAGAAGCAAAGAAAATAGATAGTACAGCGTACTATGTTTGTTCTTGGTACAGGAGGGCTGCAGAGAGAGAGAGAGAGAGAGAGAGAGATTTATGGGTCTGAAAGAAACAGAGAAGAGAAGTGTTTCTTCTTCTTTCCCTCACGTAAGGCTTTTTCACGAGAAAAGATCAGCAAGGAGTGAATGAAGGCTGCACCTATTAGTGTTATTATTATTATTCTTATGTTTTTTTTTTCTAATGCTTTCAAAGCAAATATAGAGGCTTATTGTTATTATTATTATATTTCTTTTCTATGCATTTTCCGTGGGGTTTTAGCCCCACATTCTTGGACGGTGATGATAATGTCTATGCTTTTAAAGGAGGATATTTCATTTTTTAACTTTCTTGACATGAAAAAGGTTTTTTGTTTTTTTTTTTTCCGGGTCTTTTGAACTTTGATTTAATTTGGAATTGAGAAAATAAAATGTTTAATTTTATTAATTTCTTTAGACTTGGAGTAAAGAAAGCAATTAGTACAGGAGAAATTGAACCCTTTTTTATGTTTGTTTTTTTTTTTAAAAAAAGAAGTTTGATAGACTCATTATTATTTTTTTTAAAATTGGGAGGGAAATTGAACTAAAAATTTTGTAAGAAAAAATATACAGTTAAACTACTTTGCTATATAGATGTATGCTTCAGATAGATATATTGTACAAGTTATATATCACAGTAATTCAAAGCATTCAAAATTTAATAGTTTATCATTTTTTAGATTTTGATACTTAATTATTCTCTCTTCTAAGTGCTTTTCTTTTTGGGTGATCTTAAAAGTGAATCTTTTACACCAACTTGATGAGTTTAGAAGTATTTATTATCATCAGACGGTAGTCAAAGAATCAAATCTAAAAAAATTAAAAATAAATAAATAAAACTTTTTTAATCATTTACACTAATTTTTGGAATTATTTTATTCAAACTAATCTATAATTATTTTACTTTTATATGGATATTTATAGTTCAACACTAATAATTGTTTTAGTGGTTATACTTATCAATTTTGTTAGAAGGAAACCAAAAATGTATGATTGAGTATGGAAATATTAAAATTAGTAATATATTTTTAAAATTGATTTAGGAAAATTTTGCATAATCAGTTAGATACACTCACTTTCATTGCTTTAATGCAATATTTTACTGAAGATTTAACATAAGGTGCATCTTATTATTGAATAATGTCATTTGGTTCAATTTGAAATATACTAAATGTGTCTCAAGTGAAAATAAATAATTAATACTATTTGTAAATGATAATTTTACTCTTAATAATTATATGTATTTCTAAATATAAATATAAGTTTATTTAAAATTTTTAGTCTATTTCTCAGTTTTGTAACAAATATATCTCAATAAATACACCTGAATTTAATAATGATAATCCTATTGAAATACATTTGTTGCATTTGAACTTAAGTTAAATAGCATTGCTTTTATTAATATAGTGTGTATTTTATTTTAATTTAAAAATGATGAGAGAAACAAATAAACTTTCCAAAATTCAAGAGGCTATTGTTCTGAAAACTATTCGACAAAGGAACAAATTTTTGTCCGTTCAGAATAGCATAAACCTAGGATTCCCTTCCACCAATGTGGGTCATTACATAATACACATAGGTCTATCATTTTCTATGGACATCCCAATCTTTCAAATTTTCAACTTTTAATACACCATATGATTATTTGCAATTGAACTTTAATTTTTCCAATCGAAATAAAGCGTATATAAACCTCCTAAGATAAATTTAAACAAGGTTGTTATAAAATGCATTTCTTGTGGGATCTGCCTCTTTTGGGTGCTTTGTTGCATTTTAAGGGTCCCTCGCTACACTATTTAGTGGGTCTAATCCAAATAGCAAAAGAACCCAATTGATACAGAATACTATTTGGTGGTCTATATCAGTCCCTATCAGTTGTATATAGTCGTGCTATTATGTCATGTAAAGAAGGAAAATATGTTGGATTTTCAAGAGACAATTCTAGTTGTGAAGTTCGATCATGTGATGTTAAGGAATACTTACACATTACACAAAATAAGAGGATGGATAGATAAAAGGGTCAAATCAGATAGAGTTCCAATATTAATTAAGAAAGAAAAATTGAATTCATATTTATCCTTTTCCATGGAGTTTGATTGCATGAAGTTGTGTTTCCATTTACTAGAATCGAAAAATGCTATTAATTCTAATATTTTGCATTACATATAATGGTAATTTAAATCTAAATTTTTACATGTTAAAGTAATTATAATTTAAATTTTAAAATTGTCAAAATAAGTTTGAATTGTGAAATTGAGTATAATAGTAATTTAACTCATATCTTGATCAAATTAATAATAGCATAATATGACAGAATATTAAAATTAATAAGCATAAAAGACATTATAATAAAATTTCTTCATCTTTTAATATAAATTTCACCAGAAATTACATCATAAATATATGAATTGGTATAACATTATATTCAATTTTATGATTATGACATATTTTGTTAATTTTTAAAAATTAGGCTAAAATTATACTGACACATAAAAATTTAAATTTGAATTACCATTAAACCTTTACATTATTTCAATATTTTCTCTTGGGTTTGCTTTTGGAAAACGGCGGAAAATAAAGAGAAGGAAAAAAAAAAGTGAAAAATTAAACATGAGATGAGTCCCACAATTTTATTTCTTGTTGCAAAAGTCTCACACTTCATTCTCCTTCCATTTTCCATCAATTTGCTATTTCTACCTATTTTCCAAGTTACCCAGACATAGTGAATTGACTAATTTCTTTGTTAGAATTTCTATCATTGTTTTCAAAATCGAATCAAACTAAACAATCGGATTGATAAAACTGAAAAAATTGATCAATAATTTAATTTTATTCAATGTTAAAAATAATCATTTAAAAATAGATCAAAGTCAGAAAAATAACTAAAATAAAAAATCGGTTCAATATAAAAATATATCTTTTTATGAAAAATTTAAAAAATTACATTAATTTATTCAAATTTTTAATTTTGAAAATGAAATTTATTACTTTAATCAGATTATATTTTTCTAACTTTTTAAATAGTATTTATATACTTTTTAAAAAAATATAAAAATTCTATTAAATTGAATCAATCATATTGAAAATCAATCAATTTCTGATTTTAAAAACATTGAGAAGCACTTAACCTCAAAGGTGCCTCCAGATTCCTAACACATTGTTTGGAGGAAGAGAAGAGGAGGTAGAAATTAATCAACCATATAGACTTCTAATTAATGTATCATTGCAGTAATAGGAAAGAAAATCGAACGTTGACGACACCTTTACAAAAATAAAGCAACAGCCCGCTAAGATTGAAACAAGTGGCACCTGTTGAGGAACCATGATCTCGACATAGTGGGAAAGGTTACATCTATACGGCCTTGTCACTCCATTAAATGCCTTCAAATTGCCCTTTGGAAAGTGCTCTTTGTCTTGTAATTGTTCCCTATGTTTTATTATTCTTCCAATTAATTAGTGGTGACATTCATTTATAATTAAATAAACTATGGTTTTAGTACAACAATAAAACAGTCTTAGTATTATGATGAATGTTGCATGATCCACTAAGCTTAAGGCTAATTGGTAATGATGGTAGCAGCACAATAAAATCTTAGTCAAAATGAGCTTCATTTGTTTTTTCCCCCTCTCTTTAAAAATGCAAATAAGCTTTAGTTGTTGATAGGATTCTAAGCTACTAATAATATAAATTAATGGGTGGAAAAAAATACTACTTCATTGATCGAATAAATAAATAGTATATACACTAAAAAAAAATACATACATAAAAGATTTGATGAAGTAGCTATACCTTCCCTCTAAAGAAATGGGCAAGTACGAGTACCAATAATTTATATTAATATATTATTACATAGATTATTTAATTCATTAATATTTAAGTTTAATTTGATCCTTTTTTATATTATTTGAAAAAATATGAAAAGTGCAAAATTTGAATTCAATTAACTTTTATAATGAGAATTTAAAAGATGAGCCTCTAGTAAAAAAAAGGACACATGGCTAAATTTCGAAAGTTCGAGCTTCTGCCAATGCAAGCAGTTATTTTTTATTATTATTATAAATGATGATATATCTAATATGAATTTCAAACCTGCATCTTTTAAATAAAGTTTAAGAATGTGTTATCAATTCTTTCTTTTTTTTTTTTGAAAGAATGTGTTATCAATTCTTATTAGGTTATCAAGTTTGTAATCAAATCATTTTGGTGAACTTAGGGTTCATTCAATCTTTTCTCACCTAAAATTTTATTAACATACAATTATGTAATAATATTTTAACATCATGATTAGACATATTAAACTCTTGAATCATATTTTTAGATTGAATTAATTTTGAGTCATTAATTTTCATTATATCTTTTTTAAATAAGTTTTAATTGAGTCATTTTGAGTATAGGTTAACTTAAGTCATCAATTGAGATATATAAAAAAATTTGTGAACTATTTTTAGATTGCGAATAAAATCAAATCATTTATAATTTTAATTTTTATATAAAAATATTATTTTAATTTTAAAATATTTTAATATTTTAAATTATATCGAGTTAAATCAAATAAAAACTTTTCATATTCTAAGTAAATGGGTCAATAGGTCAAGTAAGAAGTGAATCTAATACAAAATTTTAAGTAATTTTATATTTAGATTTGTCTTGAATTTCTTTTAAATATAATTCATTATTTAAAATAATTTGAATTGAATTTTCAAGTAAAGTAATTATCACTTTTTATAAACTTTTCACCTTTTTTTCTTACATTTTTTTTTCTTTTTTTAAGGTGAAAAGTAATTTTAAGTAATTCATTATCTTTCTTTTTTTATAAATTTTCAAGTTTCCTTTTTTCTTTTTGAATTTTAAGTAACTAGACAATTTTAAATTGTTTTATTTTTATTTTGGTAGTTTTTATATGTTGCTATTTCTATTATTTATTAGGTGAATTTACTTTATTTGCATTATTTGATAGCTAGATTTTATGATTGATTGTATAATATAAAGTATAAATCATCTCCAACAAGTCTCTTTTCTTTGAAACTAGTTCTTCTGTTTTAGTATTTGATGTTGTTGCTAGTATATTTATTAGCGACTAACCATTTTCTCTTCATTTTCTTTACTTTCTTTAATAAAATTACTTATTTTTACCTTATTTGTTAGTTATTTATTCGGTTTGTCTCTCTTTTGAGAGTTTTTATTTTTTTTTTTAAAAGAATTTTAGTGATTTAAAATTGATTGTTTAGTAATATATGATAGTATATTATTAGACGTCGGCTCTCAAATTTGTTCTAAAGTACTATATGAATTTAATTGACTTCGCACTATAACACCATATCTGATGAAAATCTTCATAATTAATAAAAATGCAAAATCGTTAAAGAATATTTATAGTGAAAATAGAATTATGATTTTAGGCATAATCCAATGTGCAATTATTAGTAATGTTGACAGTCAATTTTATATTTATATTTTAGATCATAAGATTTTTTTTGACATTTTATGACTATTTATAAATGAAAATATTTTTTATTATTTTTTAAAAAAATCATCTCCAACAATGAATATATATTTATTGTATCTATATCGACTTTGCAAAAAGATAAAGATAGTAAAAAAAATAACTGCCAAAATATTTTAATATTATATTATTTTACTAATTATTAAAAGTAATTTTTTTTTCAAAAATTACCATCTTAATCATGAGAGATAATATAGAAAAAAAATTGTATAAGACTAATAGGATAAATAACATCATTCATAGTGATAAAAAGCCTAGAACATTTGATTAAGTGCAAAAAACATCATCATCTCCGTTGAACAATTTTAATTACATTTAATCAGGACTATCATCTAATCTCTTTATTTTATTTTAAAAAATATCAAATCAATTCTGAGAACCCTAACCAACCAAACAAACAAACATAAATAATTGATAGAAGTATTTATTTCAAATGTGATTTCCTTTTGGTAATGTGTGAATTATTGAAGAACTCATATCTCCTCCTCCTCTTTCAATTACTACTACAAGCCTACAAAAGCAAAATTAAGAAGAAAACTTCAAAATGAATTATTTGACATGGTGTGTGGGACCCTCATCAATGGTTTAGGGTTATGGCATCTCCCAGACAAAGTAGCGACAATATATGTCTGTGACAGTAGACTGACCACCACCATCTATATATAACACATAGTATGAAAATATTAATTACCATAAAATAATTTTTAAAAATTAAGAATAAGAGTTTCGCTATATTCACATTCCCTCTTGTTTATTAAAAAAAAGAAAAGAGAAAAAAAAAAAAAAAGAAAAGAAAAACAGAGAATCTTTCTTTTTTTTTTTTGGTCGAAAGTTGAAAACTAGACTTTTAGTTAAAGAAGAGCATAGACAACATTATAGGTCCCTTGCTCACTTTTGCTCATGACAGTGGCAATGCATTGCGTAGAAGAATGAGAATGTATTTTATATATCAATTTTCATAAGTAAAACTAATTATTATTTTTTAATATTATTTGTGATGCTTTGAACTAGCTTTCTAAAAGATCACATTAATTAAACTAAAACTTAATTAAATAAGAAAAACCATAAATTAAGGCAACAAATTTTGCAGGAATTAGGGATTTTTAATGGACACTTGAAATGCAACTATGTTTGTGTGCATTGCCATAGTGGCACTACCTTACCTCAATTAAGGGGTCTAATGATTTCCTATCACATTAATTTTTTCTTTTCACTTGTTTCTTAAACTATTCGGCGGGATTATGTGCACTTCATCTACTACTAATTGCACTTCTTGTTAAATATTTTAAGATGTAAATAATACTATTGTCTTTTATTTAAAATTATTTTTAATTACTTGGAATATTTAAATATATTATTTCAATTAGTTTTTTTATTTTTCAATACTTTCCTACAATTAAAATATCAAAATTTCTTAAGTTAATTATTCTATTATATTAGAAACTAAGTTTTAATTGCTTGTGAAATAAATATTCAATATTTATGCATTTATGGTACATATTTAGAATATTTGTCTGTCAAGTAACACTAAAGTTATAGATAGAATAGTTATTTAATATTTTAGTACATTTCTCAATTCCATTGATCTTTATATTTTCAAATTTTGAATAATTTTTTTTATCATATGGGTAGAACTTTATCTATAAAGTAAAATTAAAGTAAAAAAATCATAGAAATATTCAATATTCACAATACGAAATTATTCATCAAATTATATCTATTTACATCATATTAATCTTTTATAGGAATTTAATTTTAAGAGTAATTTTTACATATTAATAATAAATCCTATCTTGAAATTTTTACATATTAATAATAAATTCTTTCTTGAAACTGAGTACCATATATAATATTTTTAGGAAAAAAATTAGTATAATCAAAATAAAAATTAGTATGAATTTGTTGATATCTTGCCCAAAACAAGGATAGGATTAAAACTTGGCAACACCTCCATTTAAATATTCGTAAAATTTAAGTACCTCTAAACAAAATATCTTCAGAATAAAGATTTGAGAATTTCATTAAATAGTATTTGAAAATTATAAAAATGTAAAAAATTGATTTAATTGAATTTTATTTTGTCATTTTTCATGTTTAACAATAATTTAATTTAATATATAATTTAAAATTTAAAATAAAAAATTTTGAAAATCATGCTAAAAATGACATAATTTTATAAGAACTATGAGATTCACCTATGAAAAATAATTGTTTTAAAAAATTTGAAAACAAATTATTTAATGAGGTTCATTTATAAAAGGTTTTAGTAATTATTTCTCTTTTTATCTCTCTCTCTCTCTCTCTCTCTCTCTCTCTCTATATATATATATATAATACACTAGTTCTATTTATCAATTACTCTAACAATTCACTAGAATTTAAATGAATTTTATCACTTTAAAATTCATATAAAATACATGAATTCAATTAAAAATTAATTTAAATAAATGTTTAAAAATATTTTAAATAAGGCTTAAAAATTTTAAACATTTTTTTTTTAATATTGGATTGGAGAATTACAGAAAGAAAATGAGCAATCCCATTATGCAGCCTATTAGGCAAGAAAGAAAAAAAGATGATGCATTTTCCTTATATATATATTTTTTCGTTTGAGAAAGAGAACATGTGCAATAACTTCTACAATGAAACAATTCTTTTTTAATATCGGATTTGGGAATACTAGCACTTAGCAGCTATATTATATATTCCTCGAAATCCCAGTTCAAGATGGTTAATCATATTAAATGAAGTACATGAGAGGTGATAATTTCTGATTTTATTTAAAAATTTAATCTAAATTTATTTTAAAATAGCTTGATCTGAGTATAAATTGAAAGGGATTAGAATCTAACACTTTACGTGTAAATTCAATTTGAATTTACTTGATTTTGATCTAATCCAAGGCTTTACTCGATTAGTTCAATTTAAATTATTTCAAATAATTAAAATTTATTTAAAATGATTTGAATTTTTTTTATATATCAAATCAATAACTCGACTCAATTAGCAATTTAAAGCAACATGATCTAAATTCATCCAAAAAATATTAACAAAATGATCCGACTTAAGTGGCTGGCCATGACATGCCTGATTGTTTTATGATTATGATTTAGTAAATTAACCTCATTCTTAATGTTTGATTTGGCGAAGATGCCATCTAAACTCATAGGAAAATCAATAGGTGTGATGATAGCATCATCAGTGGCATCTCAAATACTAATTGGCTGCTGCAGAGCGAAAAAAAGGGGTAATGAGAATGCCTACTTGTAAAGCTAAAACCCTCTAATTCCAACTATTATATAATATGCTAAAACCATAAAGCAGGGCTAAATGAATGGCTAGACACATCTATTATAACAATAATAATGTTTTTGGCTCAACCGCATAAAGGAATTGTCTATGTTCTTGTGCTCATTCTTTCTGCAGTCAAATATTACGGTTAAATGTATATATATTTTTTGTTTTTCCCACCACTTTTCTTACCAAAAAGGTAGAAAAATCTTTGAATACTTTTACATAATTTTTGCAGTGCTATGAGTATAACATGTTCTTTACCTACTGAAGACAACATAATTTTCTTTTTCATTTTTCAATGTCAGTCCAGCTTTTTTTTTTTTTTTTAAATCAAGTCATTCCAGCTTATACTACATATATAGTACTATAATATATCATGAATGTTTGTTAAAAATGGATGTATTTTTATTGAGAGAGAAACCCAACAATGAATTTGAGAATTCAAATATGAGGTCATTTTCTTTTTTTTTTTTTTCATACAGTAAGAAATTTTAAGATTTTGTTTAATATATTTCTTTTTTAAATTGGTCATATAGGTTTGTTTACATTAAGTCAAGTTAATTTATGAGAAAATATTTTTTTCATATCTTTTGGCGAATTTAAATTTAAAATAATAAAAAATGAGCACACTTCTGAACTAAATCTGATTAATTAATATGAGATTTTCATCTATTAGTTTAAGTTTTTCTTAAGACACAATACGATTTATGGGCCTCAAATGATGAACAAAAACTTCATTTTTCAATAAAGGTTAATTCATGATCAAATTCTTTAACAATATATGTACATGATGGTGTAATTGCAGCAACAAAATCTTCTAGTTGTACTAAGAGCAACCAAACATAGATCTAATATCTCTATCTCTCTCTCATATGAGTCCTCACCTTTTTTTTTTTTTTTTTTTTTTTCACTTTCCAAAGACATGACTCCACTCCCCCACCTTAGTACCGATGGCATGTGCATGGTTGATGGTCTGGGGGATCCACACTTTTAGTCATTGTCATCCTTATGACCACAAAATAAAAATTAGAGAAAAGAGGGTGGGCTTGATTGAAAAGCAAATGGGATTCACTGTAGAATCCCTATCAATTGAGATTGAGCTCTCCCTTTAGTAGACAAGCATCATGACCCCCTGTATCATGTATTGTCTGTCCTGCTTGGGGCGTCAAGGTCCCCGCCCTAGTCTTTCTCTTATTATTATTATTATTATTATTAAGGGTAAACTATATATTCAGTCTTTGAAATTGAATTCGTAGAGTCAATAATAGCGAATATTTAAAATATATTTATAAATGTTAATAAATTAAAAATATTCATTATATAAATAAATATTATGTTTTTAAAAATAAATAGTATATGCATATTATTTTTTAACTTTATTTTGTATAATTATCTATTATGTAATTTTTAATATATTTTTATTTTTATTTTTTAATTACATAATTTTATATGTCAAACTAATACATTTTCATATCACTTATTTACTAAATAAGTAGCTTGATAAATGACAAACTATCGTCTTAAATAAACTTTAAATTTGATACATGAGAAACTATCGTTTAAAATAAAATATAAGATTGAAGTTAATTATACATCTCAATTTTGATCAGATCAATTAGGTTTGATTTTTCTTGATTAAATCACTACCTGATTAGTTTTTAATTTAACACAATTTAATCTTCACTAATGTTACAAGATTGACAATTAAGCATTAAATAAAACTTATCAACATTTTTAAAAAAATTACATGGAAAAAGCAATAAGATAGTGATCTTTTTACAATCTTTTAGTTTTTATTCATTTCTTCCTTTTGTTCTAAATAATGTTGGGGGAGTTTATTGATGCCAAGTGGTTGCTCCTTTGTGTAATTATTTTTAATGATCCCAAAATCAAAAGAGTTCTAATATTATGATTGAATATTTGTGGTTATATTTTTAGTGAAAGGTTAACACTTAAAAGAGAACATGGAGGCACATCTCAAACAACAATGCTTTAGAAGACATGCTAAAGCCATGAGAAAAGGATGCTTGAAGAATTGCCTACTTAAACAAGGAGACATTTGGTTGATCCTTCAATATGCTTTTAAAGATGTAGGCAAAGCATTTCAAAGCTGTAGGATTTGGGAATGTCGAAAGAATTTGGTGTAAGGACATAAATGATAAAAGAAAGACAAAAGCTCCAATGATTGTGGAGGGAAATCAATAGATGCAAAAGGAAAACAATGAGCATTAAAGGTAGACAATGAATATGGGTGAAGTCTTTCTCATTTTTTTTTCATCATTGACGAAGGAGTGTCTAATAATCATGGAGGAGATTGTAACAGGCGTTGAAGGGATTCAACAAGCATTGAAAAATCCTTTGAATTATAGTTTGACAAATCTGTATAAGCCAAAGATGATGGATGAACATGTCAATGACTATGGTGAAAATTCAATGACCGTGAAAAAAGTTGAATAGGGCATGTCCGAAGATCTCAACTAACATGGCAAAAGTTCAAAGGGTATTAGAAATGAACGTTGAACATTTAACGACTGTGAGAAAAATTCAATGGATATGGATAGGTATAATGCTTAGTTTTTTTAAAAGCTGTCATCTGTCTTTTGGCCATTTGAAGGATTTTCATATAAAACAACCCTCATTTGAAAATTAGGCAAGAAGAAGAACATCTTGAAAAAACTTACCTTTTTTATGCGGACCTAACATCTTGAAAAAACTTACCTTTTTTTTGTTTTTTTTTTGTTTTTATGCAAACCTACATGGTATTGCTTTTTGTATTTTAGGATAGAGAAAGTCTAGTAAATTTATAACTAACTTTTAAGTTAGTGAGAGTAGATTTTTCTTCTTTTGTGCAAACTTACTTGTCGATTTCCTTCTTTTTATTGCCTCCTCCTCCTCCTTCTTCTTTGGTGTCCTCTTCCTCAAAATCTATAAGGTTATAAGGGATAAGCTTCGATTTCTCTTATAAATCCTTAATATCACTGTAGAGGTGACTAATGAGCTTGAACCTTTTATTCATTACCCTCATAAACTTGTCAAACTTCATATCAATATAGGACAAAGAAATAGAAGGAGATGGGGGAGCTTGAGTTGGTGGTGCTTGTGGTTCCTCTTGGCCTTTTGAACCATAAGTCTTCTCCTTTTCTGCACTTAGAAGGCTAATTAAAGTCGTGCACCCTCAAACCCATGAAGATACTCTTAGGTATTTGGCCTAATTGCTTTGGCATGACAAGGTAGTTTAGGTCAAGAAAGTTCTTGCTTGGGAGGTAGGTGGTTTTAAAAAAGGTTTCATATTGTGGATTGAGGGCTCCCACATGTCTATAAATTATAGTGATGTAAAAGAGGAGAAGAAATTGGCCATGTCTAGATTTGCTCATATGAGCCAATTAGTCAATGAAAAAACAACCAATTTGAATGGGTTTACCTTCAATGAGGCAATAAAGAAAGTAAAGGTCCTTTTGTGATACGTTCTCATTACCATCACTTTGAGCATTTATAGAAAAAGTAATGATTCTATGAAGAAGCTAGAAGAGTAAGGTTCTTAATTTTTTTGGCTAGAGAGGACTTAGAGTTATGACGAGTTTTAATAGAAATTTCGTGCCAAAACTCATTCATGTCAAAATCAAAAGAGGAAATATTTCAGAGGACATCATCCACAATTTGGAAGTTAAAAGGATAACAAATTTGGGGGTAGGTTATTTAGAAAGGTTTGGCAAAGCAATCAAAGAGAATACCACACATACCTGTTATTATATTAGCAACCCTGCTAATCCCCTTAATAGCCGTGAACTTCATTGTGACTTCCTCATATCCTGGTTCATTCTTAAAAATAAACTCTTATCATCCTAAGTTCAAAGGAAAGGCCCTAATTTCTCCATTGAGGTGAAAAGTTTTAAGAGCAAAAGTAGATAGGATTTTGTTAGGCATGGTTATCTTCTTCTTGATCGATTCATATTGCTCATTCTCTTCTTGAGTCACTTTTTTCATTCAGTGGATAAGAGGTTATTACCTTGGGGGAAGAGAAGAAGTTTGACAGCTTTGCCCTTGGCATCCCTTGGGTGCTTTCTTGGAGCCATTGAAAGGAAGAAAGGGTATGAAAAAAAGAAGATGAGTGGAAGAGAATAAGGTTTGAGAGAGTTAAAGAGAAAGTATTTGGGTTTAGAGGAAATCTAAGAGGGAAAGAAGTAAGAGTGAGAAAAGTAGGTTGAGAAAGGTTTAAATAGGTAGAAATAGAGGTAAAAATGGTTACTTTTACATTAAATGCAAGGAATGAATCATTTGGATTGAGAAGAGTTATTGCCTAGTGGTCACTGTAATTTGTGATTGCTAAACACGTGTTGTGATGATAAATTACAAAATTTGTGAGTAACAATTAGTTTTTTCTTTGAAAGATGCGATGGATAACAGTTGGAATTTCAAAAATTGAAAAATTCATAAGGATGAATGGAAATCACGAGTGTGAAATTCAAAAACTATGAAAAAATAAGGTGACTTGTAAATTTTGACTGTCAAATCTTGTCTCAATTGCGATTTGCAAGACAATTTTAAAAATAGGCTTTAAATTAAAATTAACTTAAATGGCCCATATACTAAGTTATCAATTTGATGTATGGATGATTAATTCGAGCATTTGAATATGGGAAAACTCAATTGCAATTTGAATTAATTGATCTTAACATAAGATCAACACATTTAAACATCATAATCTCATCACAAAGACATCAAAAATCATAATATCAATCAAGCAACATATATGCACACAATGAGACCTATTTTCACCCTAGGGAGCTTCTATTAAACATCCCTAGCTTTCTCTTGATGAAGTTCATCCTTTCTTCATTAAGGGATTTAGTGAAAATATTGAAAAATTGGTAGTTGGTGTCAATGAATTCTAACACCACATTACCATTTTGCATATGGTCTCTAAGAAAATGATGTCTAATATCAATATGTTTGCTTTTAGAGTGTTAAATGGGATTCTTATCAATATGTTTGCTTCTAGAGTGTTAGATGAGATTCTTTGAAAGATTTATTACATTAAGGTTGTCACATTTAAGG
The DNA here is from genome assembly GCA_949677035.1 of Omphalea diandra. Classification (NCBI taxonomy): domain Eukaryota; kingdom Viridiplantae; phylum Streptophyta; class Magnoliopsida; order Malpighiales; family Euphorbiaceae; genus Omphalea; species Omphalea diandra. The sequence goes on along the minus strand of CATIWR010020525.1, from coordinate 34,143 downwards.
GGAACGTGATCAATATCTTTGCCATAATCCTTGAGTCATTATTTGATCCAAAGAAGTTAGGTGCAACAACAACACGCTACCATATATTCCACTTTGGTGGTGGACAAGGCATTCAAAACTTGCTTCTTGCTAAACCAATAAACTAAACACTCACTAATAAATTGGTAAGTTTTAAAAGTGTTTTTTCTATCTAATAAACTACTAGCATAATTTGCATCCGAATATCCAAGAAGACTAAAAGATGAGTTCCTAGGATACCACAAAGCTAAATGCAATGTGTCATGCAAATATTTCCAAATTCTTTTGACAGTGTGCAAATGTGATTCTTTTGGATAAGATTGAAACCTTATATATACACAACATTTAACATAATATATAATCTAAAGGCGATAAGATAAAGTAGAGAGCTAATCATACCTTTATACTTTTTCTCATCAATAGGCTTACTCGATTCATCCTTATCAAACTTGATTGATGAACTCATTGGTGTCTTGACAATCTTGCATCCATCCATCCCAAAGTTCTTGAGCAGCTCTTTTGTGTATTTAGATTGATTGATAAAGATGTATTCTTTACATTGTTTGATTGGAAGATTAAGGAAGAATTTGAGCTCTCCCATCATGCTCAGTTTGAATTCCTTAATCATACACTTAGCTAACTCTTCATGAAGAGACATATTAGTAGCACTAAATATTATATCATTAATATAAATTTCCACAATTAGTGTATCCTTGTCTTGCTTTTTCACAAACAATGTTATGTCAAACTTTCCCTTTTTAAAACCATTTTTCAAGAGGAATAAACTAAGTCTTTCATACTAAGCTCTAAGAGCTTGTTTCAATCTATATAAGGCCTTAGTCATTTTAAAACACAATTTGCCAAATTATGTGATTCAAAACTTGAAGGTTCTTTGACATAAACTTCCTCCTTAATAAAACCATTCAAAAATGTACTTTTAACATCTATTTGAAAAGCTTAAAAATTTATATGGCATGCATACGTAAGAAGGATTCTAATAGCCTCTAACCTTGCAAAGGGGGTAAAGGTTTCATCATAGCCAATGCCTTCCTCTTAGTTATATCCTTTTACAACTAATCTAGCTTTATTCTTAATAATGCAACCTTGCTTATCTAACTTGTTCCTATACACCTATTTGCATCCTACAACCGGATGCTTTTTTAGTCTTAGAACAATTTCCCAAACCTTGTTTTTCTCAAATTGGTTAAGTTCCATATGTATAACAATCACCCAACACTCATCATGAAAACCCTCATCAATTGATTTTGGTTCTAATTAAGAAACAAAGCAAGGTTATTATCCAAGCCATTAACTTGAGATACAATACTTGCACTCTCAAAGGTCTCTCCAATGATTAGCTCCTTTGGATAGTTCTTAGAGTAGCTCTATTCCTTGGGTAGTCCTTGAGCTTGGTTATCCTCTCGTTGGGGTTGAACGTGTTCTAACTCTTGAGGTGACTCTTGTTCTTCAACTTCAATCACACCTTCGTTTAGAGTGAAGTTGAAATCTAGATTCTCAAAATCACCTACAAGATCATTAACAAGAGAACCTTTTCCAAGATCAAGTTTACTAGGCTCATCAAACATAACATTCATAGACTTTTTAACCACTATGAACTTTTTGTTAAAGACCCTATAAGCCTTGTTAGTGAAGAAATAACCTAAAAATATGCCTTCATCAATTTTTGGGGCAAATCTCCTAAGGTTGTCCTTGGAATTCAAAATATAACATTTGTATCCAAAAACTCTAAGGTATGAAAGCTTGGGCTTTCTTTCATTCCATCTCTCATAAGAGGTTTTATTTAAAATTGGTCTTTTAAGAACTCTATTTGTAATGTAATAAGAGGAATTGATGGCTTCGGCCCAAAAGTAATTTAGAGGTGAGTACTCATTAAATATAGTTCTAGCCATCTTAATCAAAGTTTTATTCTTTCTGTCTACAACATCATTTTGTTGTAGTGCTCTAGAAGCCAAAAAATTATGTGAAATCTCATTTTCTAAACATTATTTTTCAAAATTCTCATTTTGAAATTCCTTTCCATGGACACTTTTAATGCTAGAAACAAAGTAACCTTTTTCATTTGGTACTCTTTTTGTAAAACTTTTGAATGCATCAAAAACATCACTCTTACGAGTTAAGACACTGACCCAAGTAAACCTTGAGTAATCATTAACTAGAACAAATGTATAATGCTTATCACCTAAGCTAGCATTTCTAGTAGATCCAACCAAGTCCATGTGAATAAGTTGAAGAGGTCTAATAGTACTTATAACATTTTTAGGTTTAAAGGAAGATTAGTGTTGTTTCCCTATTTAACAAGGTCTATATGTCTTATCCTTGATGAACTTAAGCCTAGGAATACCTTCCAATAGTTCTCCTTCTGAGACACTGTGGAGAAGCTTCATGTTTACATGCCCAAGTATTCTATGTCAAAGCCATGATTCATTGCTAATAAACATAAGACACTTGAAAGATTGATTAGCTAAATTGTCTAAGTTAATTATGTAGGTATTGTCTTGCCTTTTACTCTTAAGGCCTACATTATCATCTGCCAATGTAGTGACAAGACATTCCTTAGAGGCAAAGGTGAATTTTTTACCCTTATCACGTAGTTAACTTACACCCGATAAGTTATGTTTTAAACCATCAACTAAAAGAACATTGTCAATTAGGGGGCAACTTTTCTTACCAATAATATCAATGCCAATTACCTTACTTTTGGCATTGTTCCCAAATGTGACATTTCTAACATCATTTTCTTTGATGGATATTAATAACTTTATATTTTTGGTTATATACTTTGAGCACCCACTATCTATATGCCAATCATTGTCCTCTTTGGTGAATTCTAAGCATACTTACAAAACATAATGAATCCATCTTTATTTAGGTACCCAAACATACTATCATTGTCCTCTTTGGTGGATTCTAAGCATACTTACAAAACATAATGAATCCATCTTTATTTAGGTACCCAAACATACTTAGGTCATAGGGCGTTAGGCTTGGAAGGATCTTCAAGTTTGAGGTGAGCTTTCTTAATGTAACTAAACACATTAATGTTACCATATTTCATGCAATAGTGGTATTGGAGTTTGGACTTGTTGGTCCTTTGTACTGCTTTGGTATGAGTAGGGGGCCTTCTCATACCATTGCCATATGAATGCATGCATGAATAAGTATTGAGAGGTGTAGGAGGTGTGTGTCTTTGTGCATGCCTCTTGTCATACATAAATGCATGATTATCTCTTTGAGGCTTAGACTTAGAGCTTTGTTGTGCCTTACCCTTACCTTTAGGCAAAAGAGGCTTAGTACTTAGAGTAGTCCTCTTTTCAACCACCTCTATGTTAGAAGTTTGAAGGGTGAAAGCCTTAATGAAAGTAGGAGGAGAAGATATGGATATGGAAGCCCTATCATAGCCAAGGCTATGTCTCACTATAACTGGCTTTTAAGATACAATAAGTGTATCTAATGCCTCCTTTCCTTTGTGAAAATTTTAGATGGATTTTGTTAATTCAATAACTTTATTTTTCAAAGAGCCATTTTCTTTTCTCAAAGAATCAAGTGAGGATGGAGTTTTAGAAAGTTTTTTTTCAAAGATTTCTTAAGTTACTTTATTATAAGTCCTCAAGTTAGAAATAAAATCATTTAAGCTTTTAAAATCATCCTCAAGTTGAGAACACTTTTTCTTATAAGTTGTCATCTTTAATTTATGTTTGTCACATCTCAAGGCCTTGGCTTTAAGAAGCTCATCATCCTCATCCTCATCCTCAAAGCAATTGTCATTACAAGATTAGAAAGAAGTACTTGCCTTATTTAAAGAGTCATCTTGAGCCATAAAGCAAAAGTTAGCCACTTCATTCTTTTCCTCTTCTTCATTAGAATCATCATCATCTCAATTAGTTTTAAAGCTTTTCTTCTTTTTCTTATCCCATTTTTTCTTCTTCTTGAGCTTAGAATAATCAGGTTTGATGTGCCTTTGCTTGCCATACTCAAAGCAAGTGTCATCATTCTTCTTCTCCTTATATTTGGATAATGCCTTTCTTTGGTTTCTTCTTTCTTTTCTCCTCTTCATTAATTCCTTGGACCTCCTTTAAAGCATAGCTAGCTCTTTTTCTTCTTTCTTACTCTCATCATTATCACTAAAGCTTACCTCTACTTTTTGGTCTTTTATAGATGATTTGAGAGTAAGTACCTTCTTTTCTCATTTCTCTCATTTTTCTCTCAACTTCTTTATCTCTTCATCCTTCTTTATTTCCATCTCATGGGTGGGAAGGTTTCCAATGAGAACATTGGTTGAAACATTACCAATGTCTTTATTGGATTTTTTTTTTATATTGCATACTCTAGCACCAAACTTTCTAAAGGAAGAGACTTAATAATTTTGGTATTTACATCATAGTTGGAAAAATGCTCCCATATTTCTTCATGTTGTTAACAATATCAAGTTTCATTTTCCTTCATCATGTAGAGTCATATTTGGTAACATATATGCCATCTCTCCTTGACTTCACTTATAGTACTCTTATGATAGTTCTCCAAAAGTTTTCCATATGCCATGAGCAGTTTGACAATGTTGTACTCTCCCACATTTATCCCTTGAGAGAGATCTTAGGATGATTATCATTGCCCTTTTATTTCTCCCATTTTTTTATTCTATATGCTTCAATCCATTCTTATCTTAGGAGTAGCTCTTCACTTCCATCCACTATCTTTGTAGGTTGCTTTCATTCTTTTGCTATAACATCCCGAAGATTCATAACATCATTATCAAAGTAGATCTCCATCCTATATTTCCAATGAGCATAATCAAATCCATAAAAGTATGGTTTAATGTGAGAATGGATTCTTTCTTATGCCATGATCTTTTTTCAAGCAATTAAGACAAGTTTTGAGACTTCAGCTCTAATACTACTTATTAGTCCCTGTGCACCAAGAAGAAGGATTAAATTAGTGAAAAATTTAAATTTTGGAGGGAAGGTAAATAAATAAAAGATTAAGGAAAAGAAAGAATCAACACAAGAGATTTATAGTGGTTTATGTGTTAACAAACCCTATATCCACTCTCCAATTTACCAATTACGTGTTTCTCCATCTCATTAGTATTTTACAAGCTCATATTAAACTAAGTATTTAGGCTCGCATCAAATCTCAATTACACTTTTGTTTAAGAATCATACATAACCTTATAAGAGTTTTTACCAATCAAAGGCTCATTATAAACCTAATTTCTAAGTGTTTGAGGCTCACACCTAACATTTTACGTATAATGAATGTCACTCAACAATTAAAGTACAAAGAAATAAAGAGAAAAAGCATTAAGAATTCAATTTACAAGAGTTTAGTCATAATAAATGACTCCATTGGCATTAAAGGCTATTTGGTGGATTATTTATAGAGTCCAACCACTAAAGAGTCGTTACCAAGAAAACTATGAGCAAATCGCTAAGTTATGGTAGACAATCCTACATTAAATGCTTGTTAGACTCAAATCACAGTCGAGATGAAGAATAGTGGCCACAAATGTCCTTTTATGATGAGAATTGCCCTTCATAGTTGAGATCTTCTAATGTATCTAACTACTAGTGGCATATGACATTTGTAATGACCATTTTTATTTACAAATCATGACATTCATGTCCAAAAATACATATGCATAAAGGTTGATTCATCATACATACACAATCTAACATGTATTTAATGTACATATATGTTAAATAATGTTCAAGGCTAGTAACCATAAACTGGTTCCTATTTAGATATATGTACATGACACAAGGAGAGAGAGTTGGAATTCAACTAATGACCTGTGTTCCATGTGTCTATATGTAAAACTCTATGCTTCAAAGTATCCAAACCCTCTGCTTCAGTATCTAAAAAACATAATTGTGATTTGGTAAGTCATGACTCAATGAATAAAAATAATAATAAGATTCTTTTGGCACAAATAATAATCAAATATCATTAGGATGCATTACAAGTATAAGAATTGACTAAACAAGTGCTAATGTAATAGATTTATTTTATCGTGACCTTTTAAGGCAAACACTGCTCTCGGGAATTCAAGTGATTCGAGTGATTTGCAAGTGTTTGACAAACTGATGATAACATCCTTTGAGTTCCACATGCAAGTGTTCATTCACAATGATATACCAAATAATCATTAAGAGCATATAATTCTCCTTTAACTTGTATTCACATGTAAAATGTCACAATTCAATCAAATATACATGTAATAGAACATAACCATATCATAAAATCATCACACATGCACATTGGAATCCAATTATGGCTTTTGCTCACCTTTTGATGGGACCAATCTTTATGGTAGGTTTGGTCCTTTCCCTTGGGCTTCCTCAAAGTGTTGAGATCCTAACTTTTGATACATATATGGTTATAAGTATGTCAAAATGATTATGAATGCTTGATATGCACTTGTTATTTATTAGCTCATGAATCTCATGTCTTAGCTTGTAACAGTCATCAGTGTTGCGCCCAACTCTTTGGTAAAAAGCGTAGTAAGCATTAGTGTCATAATCCCTAAGCAGTGGATTAGGGGGTGGCCTAGGTGCTAAAGGCTTTAATACCCCCTTCTTAGGTAGTCTCTCGAATGCCTTATAAAGAGGCATCCCTAAATCTATAAAGAGGCGTCCTCTGTCGCGACCTGTGTAAGAAAACTCACGACCGCGACTTCTGAAAGTAAGTAAAAGACAACAACTATATTTTTCTGATGAACTAATAAGAAGCTGCCACGTGGACTAGCCGTTAGACACAAACGAGGTTTCCCTTGAAGAATTTAGATTTCACGATCGCAAACGGCAGTAGCGACCGCAATTTCATCCTGACAAGCATTTAATGCAAAATCTATCAAGCATGTCTCAAAGATTTGATGAGCTATGATCTGCAACGTCTCTTTGGTGAAGTTTGACTATAAATACTCCACCAAATAGCCATGAAGAAGGTTGCTAAGGAATTTATTACATGTGATTAAAGCTCTCAATCTTTGCTACTCATTTTCTTCATCTTCTTTAGGTGATTGTAAGTGTTAGGTGTGAGCATTAAATACCAAGTTATGAGGTTTTGTGTTAGCCTGTAAAAAACACTTCTAGAAAGGTTTAAGTGTGAGCCTAGTGAAACACTTAAGTGAGGTTTTGTGTTAGCCTAGAAAACACATCGTTGTAAGGTTGTGTGTTAGCCATCAAAACACAATATGTATAAGTTGGGTGTGAGCTTGAAAACACCATTGAGATAGTGAAATACCCAATTGAGTGATTGGAGAGTGGATGTAGGGTCAATTTTACCCGAACCACTATAATTTGGTTGTGTCTCCATTATTCTTTCTTCTCCCCTTTATCCTTGTTTTTGAAATTTTCATCCATCAATTCAACCCCCCTTCTTGGTGCCTAGGGACAACAATATCCTTATCATTCTTAGATCATAAATAACCCAAGTCAACTCATGTATATTCCTAAGGATCTCTAGAGTTAGAAAATAATTAAATCACTGAATCTTTTGAAAATTCTCATGCATAGTTGTGAAATCATTTAAAATATTATGAACTTTAAACCTTAGATAAAACATTAAGATAACTTGTCATGATTATGGGAAGGCATTCCATAATCATGATCAAGAAAATCTCCATATCACTCTTTTCAAAACAATTTTTCCCTTCTCCAATAAACCTATAGAACAAACATAAGTTAACACTCTATCGATAATTCTATCTCTTAAGTTTAATATTCTCTTTTTATGTTTATCATATCATGTTTTATCATCCTTATGCTTTTACATTCTCTTTCATTATTCTTCTGTCATTTCATATATCATAATTTCTTAAAATACTGTTGAAATTTTAGTGGAATCTCCTTTGCATTTGGACTAAACCCTCTATCACAAAATACATATATATATAATAACCACAGATCTTAGGGCATCAATCCACAACATAAATAATCAAACGCTTATCTAGGGCCTATATATTAATCACATCCATCAAATTCTTCCTTCCTTATATCATAACACCATTTACTAATCATTCAAAAATTCATTTAAACTTCAATCTAATTAACAAAAGCATAAATATACATATTATACAAATAATCATGTTATAACTTAATCTTATCATAAAATGTTTCAATGTTGGGAAACACTAACATACGAAAGTGTACTTGAAGCATAATCACTCTCATTAGCTCTACATATTTAATATGTAAACCTCCATATCATTAACAAATATAGAATATCAACATTGAACATAGAATTCTAACTCAAGAAAACTGACAAGATGAGAAAGAATCTTGTATCTATATAAGTCAGGGCTAAATATTCTTATATTTATCATCATTTCTATCATCTCTTATCTTTGTTTATCTCTTCCTAATCTCTCATCTCTATCTATCTCTTCCAAAACTCAAAGGTCTTATCATATAAATCTTTACTTTGATGTCACTCTATCAAATGTTCATGGAAAGCTTAAAGGTTTGATCAAACAAACTTTTATTCTAATACCACTCTCCAAAACTCAATTTGGAGAAATTTCAATAACCGAAGCTATTTTAATTATGTTTTTCCTTTTGATTTTTATACATAAAATTGTGAATTTTTATGATTTATGATTAGATATATTTTAATATATTTAAGAAGATTATTTAATGCAGATGTTAATAATTTGAAGAGAAATGATTTTATATCAATAAGGTATGATTTTAATTAAGTTATGTTATTTATTATAAATTAAATTTAATGAGTTACGTTTAATGAATATTATATATTTAAGAATTTAAATTTAAATGTGCATGTGATGATATTCAATATTTTTATGAAGAGTTTATGTTAAAAATATATATTTAATGATTGATGGATTTGAAGATAAGAAATTAATTATTTAAGTATGATTCAATTGGAATTTAAGAAATTTATGGAAATCAAATTAAATTGACATGAATATGTAATTTAAATAATTTTAATTTTAATTATATTATGTGAATTTATTATGTTAAGTAAATATTTAAGGAATTTAATTAATTATATTAAAGATATTAATTATTTAAATTATATTAGAGTAATGATGTTAGCAAAGTAATATAATTTATTTAATTATGAAGGAATTAATTATGCACGTTAATATAATTATTTATGAAAGTTATTTATGTGAAAATATTTTTATCAGTTTTAGAGATTAATTCTTTATGAGGTATAATTATTAATTTTTATGAGAATATATAATTATTTATGCACGTTAATATAATTATAAATATAAATTATTTATGTTAGAAGCTATGTATTAGTTTTAAAATTAAATTATTTATGACATATATTTATGTTATGAAAATAATTAATTATGGATGATTTATTATATGATTGAAGTAAATTTAATGTTGATATATTTAAATGAGATATTATACTTATGTTAAGAGAATTAATTTAAGTATTTATAAAATTAATTTAAGTATGGATAGAGGATTCAATTTTATAAAATTTAAATATTTTGTATGATGGAGATTTTTTAGTTGTAAAAGTGTTAATTATTGTGTAGTTGTAATTATTTTTGTTATTTAAAAAAGTGGAAGTGACACCATTTTGACTTAAAGCCAAAACACAGATGTATGGAACACAACAGTCACACACCGAGCGCACGAGAGAGAGAGAGAGAGAGAGAGAGAGCAAGCTACCTGACATACGATGCAGTATTAGCCGACCTTTTGCTTGGACCGCTAAAACCATGTCATTTTGGGCAATACATGACAAGAATTTTAGATGACGATATCTCTTCAATTAGAGTTTTATTTTGGTTAAAAAGACCTTTTCTATAAATATCTAATTTACCTCAAGAGAAGGTCGAAAGTTGACCAAATTGTTGATTAAAGTTTTGATCAAATTTTAGTTTTTATTCAATTTCGGACACATGGTAACTCATATGATCGTACCATTAGTTTCTATGATTTTCTACCAATGAGTTCTACAAGATGACTTTGACCATTTTTCTAATGGCTACTGTGGCAAACTCCGATGGCCTGACAAGCTTAAATGGTAATTCATACTAGGAAATTATACACTTCGTTGTGATTTCAATGGCTCAAGTCTCATAAATTTTAGAGGTCTCGATAAGATTTTATGAAATTTTTATTTATTTTTTAATAATTATAATTCGACTTCTAAAATATAAAATTAAAGTTTATGTGTGATTTATTGTTAGAAAATGATTATATGGCTGTGAAAGAATATTAAATAAATTAATTGATAGAGAATTAGGACTAATTATATGTAATTTGCGGTTAATTACTTTTTAAAATAAATTAAAAGGATATGAAAAGTTGAGGATATTTATGATTATGGATATCTATCAATTTAAAGGCAATTGTTGGAGAATTATTAATGATTATGAATATGATTTAAGTTATTATGACAAGAAAAAAGTATTAATGTTAATTGAGGATGTATGCAGAGTAGATGGACTAAATTAAAAAATTTGAAAAGTTTATGGACTTAGATTAAGTATAAATTATGATTATGAATGATAATGGATGTTTAAATTCAAAGTTTAAGATCTTAAATGGTGATTGACTCAAATGATGATAAAGAAAGATGTAAATGTAGTTTTTAGACTAAATTGCAAGTTTAATAAATGTTTGGACTTAAATTCCTTATGACCCTTTTTAGCCAATAGTAACTTATTATATACAGAACATGTTTTGTGAATGAGTTTAGATAACTCTTCATTTTATTAATATTTTATTATATTAATATAAATTTATTTATATGTTTAGGTATGTATGGTGTTAAGGATCAAAGGTAGAGAAAAAGATAAGCAATTAAGGATTAACAATATGAGGTGAGGAATTTTATTGTAGTTTTAATGTTCATTACTTACATGTGTCATAGTTTCGTATTATAGGCCAAGTAGGCCAAATATGTTAATATAAAAGACATGTGCATTATTATGAAATGAAAGGACATTATGTAAATGCCTTTTTTAAATGTCATGTGATGTGAGAATAACTAAGAGATGAAGAGGGAACCCAAAGAGTCATAGCTAGATATGTAAAGATTATATCCTAAATGAAATAAATGAAATGATATGCATGCATGATACAAGTAGTGAGGCAACTCTCCCATATAAGGTATGATGACATAATTGGTCTCATGTGTAAGATATGATGTCACAGCTAGTGAGGCAACTTTCTCATGAGCACAACTGGCAAGGCAACTCTTTAATGCTATAAAGATAAGTAAACCAAGTAGGGATTTTATAGACTTGACTACCCATATGCAAAATGTTATGCTATGTAAATTTGTGAGCAAACATTATGTCATGTAAATGCATTTATGTAAAGGCACGTGAGCATTCATATGAACATATAAAATTTCTCACTAAGTTTTCCATAAGGAATACACCCCAACACATATAGGCTATTTTCCAAGATATGTTTATATGATGATGTTAACAGGGATAGAGGCTAGAAGATTTAAGTATTATGCATATGTTAAGGCACCATATTTTTTTCTATAGATGCCTAAGTTATTTGTGTATAAATGTTAATAAGGATTATGTATTTAATTAAGAAATATGAATATTATGTATTCTATATTTTTTGTTATCTTCATAATGTCTTTAAGTGCATTGTGAAATATTTAGAATGACTTTATATATGTATATGTGAGAGTTAAATATAATGAGATTATATGTGAAAGGATTATTGGTTAATGATTGCGATATGTAATAAAACTAAAATTGTGAGTTAAGAATGAACACCTTAATTTTAAGGATTATCTATAAGAGTTTATTTATGTAAGATTTATCTCATGAAAGAAAAGGAAAAAGAAAGGAAATGTCATGTTTTAAGTGATATTTTTTTATTATATTTTGCTTAGTCCCTAACTCCCATTAGTTTTATTCCTTAGAACTCAAAATGTTAATGTAAGTTTAAGACTTTTAATGTCAAAGTAACATAGAGAAAACCATAATGGGCCTTCCCACAAGTTAAATTAGGCTTGCTATGGATTTTAGAGTCATTAACCTTCTCAATCTCTAGCATTGGTATGGTTTGAAATTCGAGTCATGACACCTTTGGGTCTTTTATTAGCTTTAATAAAGTTATTTTGAGTATCCTACATCATTTTCCATATGTTTAAAAAGATTTTAATCATAACAATCTTTGTGATCCATGTTAGATTGAGTGAGTTAGGGTTTGAGTCCTTAAGGGGGCATACATTATGAAAAATGAAATCATACATGGTTTTCTTCAATTGATGCTCCTTTTAAATTTCTAAATGTTACACGAAATATATTAGAATTATAAAAGATATATATGATTCCTAAGTTTGGGCAAACATGTCTCTTGAGGGGTTTGATGTCCATTATCCCATTTTCTTAAGTTTATGGTATGTTAGTTATATATGTTTGAGTTTAGATTACCCCATCTATTTCCTATTAGGTTTACATATGATTTCTTATGTTAATATGTGTTTGTGTCATTGGAAAATCCATAGCCAAAGTGATCTTTAAAAGCTTTAAAAAATGTCTATTAATGAAACAATAATATCAAGCTAAGTAGTTTGGTGTCTTTTTAGGCTAAGGCCTGCAAAATAGAAAAAGGTGAAAAGGGAGTCTAACCCAATGTTGGATGTCCACTTTGATGTTTAAGTTAGGTTTTACAATTAAAAAGTGAGAGTAATAATATAAGACAAAATGAATGAAGTACGTTGCTAAGGCTCTTTATATAGAGAATCTGATGACTATTTAGGCAAGAATGAACATACTTTATAGGATGGGTGATGCTTCCCCACTTGTGTGATATTTCCAAAAAAGGATAATTGTGAGCCTTGGATTTTGGGCCTTAAGATGCAAGCCCAATAACGAGAAACTACTAGAATTATCCTTAAAAAATATGAAGGAAAACATTACAAAAAGAATAAGCAAAAGCTTGGAAGGAACCTTGAATCAAGCCTAAATAAAATCCATCACCCAACCCAAACCAAACCTAAAGCCTTAAAGAACAACCTCTTATTAGTTATACAACCAACTCACTTGGTTGTACAACCCAGTTCCAAACACCAATAGAAAGAACCTTTTAGAACAGTTGACCTTTGACTTCTAAATGGTTGTACAACTAACATCTAGTTTGGATAACCAACTTCTTAGTTGTATAAACAACTTGAAAACCCTATTCTCTGAAAGATTCTTTGATCCTATCTACTGGAGGTTGAGGATTGAGTGCAACCCAAGCCTTTCAGCTTAGGTGCACCCTTATCACCTCTATAAATATCTCTCTCATTAAGGGAGAGGGAGAGGGAGAGGCTTGGAGACCCTATGGTTATTTTGCCAAAATACATTCTCACCTTTATTAAAGTGCTCTAAAACACATAAAAAAATCTAAACACCTAAGCTACCAAGTAATATTTAAGGTATAAACCAAGCTTTAGTGTCATATTTACATAGTTTTCCTAACAATTAAAGAGTATTTCACTCATCTAAGCACATTTGAAGGCAAGACATACCTAGAAAGGCATCTTAGACCTAAATTTCTCTCATTCTTCTCATTTTTTTCTTTTCTTTTATGTTTCCAAGAGTTGTAGCAACAGAAGTTTGTACAGACTTCTCAATAATCTGTACAAATAATTGGTATGGCAGTATAGATGACCAATTGATCTATACAGTCAAATTTGACTAAGGAATGACAAATTACTACCTTTTACCTTTTCTTTTGCTTTCACTCAATGTGAGGGTTGTTAGGGTTTTCTTAGGAGTTCTAATAATAGAGATGGCTAGTTCTTAAGTCCTATGATCCATCTCTTCTAAAAAAAAAGGAGTTTTGTTTTTAGATGTTCTTCATGTTCTGGCACTATATTTTTTCTCTTTAGTCATTAGGGACATGAGAAGAAAAGGGATTCCAATCCCATATGACCTTTTGATTCCATCTTTTCTTCTTTTCTTAATATGTATATGTTTATGAGTTACTTCTAGTCTTTATTTTCTTCACCATGAAGGTAGTGATAAGCTTACTAGTTTGCTTACCCTCTTCCTCCCATTTCGATGTTCATATAATTATTAAGGAGAGGGTTTTGTTACCCTAGGATCCTCTTTCTTAATATTTTATTATTACTTAGTTATATGTGCATGGATAAAGGTATGGCCTTAAGTATAGTCTTTTAATGTTTCTTTATCTCCCATGGAACCTTAATCATTACTAATGGCTAGAGGTGCCTTGAGGATGCCCTTAACATGGAAAAACTCCTTTAGAGCATTATTGGATAAGGATATAATGATCCTATGAATCTTGCCCAATGTCATACCTTTATCTTATATATGCATTTCTTAATCTCCAAGTCTCATATATTCATTCCATATTTGTAATACTTCTCATGTTTTATATTAAATCTATTACATTATTAGTCTATTGACATATGGATATTAAACATAGGTTGCAAGCTTAGGTTCCTTGGCTTAGAGATGGGTAAGTTTGTGATCCATGTTTAAGATAAGGTGGTTATTGTGGTTGATGGCACTATGAACTTTAGGATAATTTGACCCTTCCTTTTGATGTGATCCTGATACTAACATGTGTTTTCTTTTGATAGGTTTAGATGTATTTACTCTACATTTCTTTTATATGTTAATGCATGCCAACAACATTTAAGATCATGTTTGTCCCTCCCTCCCATGGCGAATGCTTGTAATGTATTAATGTTTTGTTTGATTTGAGATGCATTCAATGAATGCCTTAAGACTATTAATAAGACTAAATAATAATATAGCTGGAATTATAATTGTGAATCAAGGATACCCGAAGGTTGGATCCCTAAATTAGGGTAGTTTGGGGGTTTATAACCTCTTGCCCATATTTTTCCTAATTCTGAAACCCAATCTCTAATGGGTGAATATAGATTGAGCCTTCAAATTAACTTAGTAGGTTCAAAATTTTTCCTCGCCTACAACTTTGTCCAGATAAAAATTAGGTGAAGACTTCATTTCAATTAGGGTGATATTAAAGTACTACCCCTTTTTGGTCCCCCATTGGCCATTTGATCACTAATAAGGGCTTTAAGGTTTATAAGGTCTTTTAAAAGATCCCCCGATAATCCTAAATGTGTACCATAGATTGGGGGGTTGTACCAATGTAGAGTGCCACCCTTTTTGATCCCATAATGGTTGAAAAAAAGTAAAAAAGGCAAGCATGATTTCACTCATTCGAGTGTAACCTCAAAAACTGAGGTGCTCATAGCGGTGACTCCACTAGGAACTCAAAATTGACTTCGCATTTAATATCTGATTCAATTTTACAATATTATCCTTATTATTAATGAGTCTATTACATTTATGTAGCCTCCACACTTTAACAAATGCACTAGTTCTTCCCTTTAGATAAATTGATGAATTCACCAAACTTGAGACTTAAGCTCCATTCAGGTTGAGGAGATGGTGACGGGAGTTCAACATTTATAAGCCAAGTACCTTCAGGTATATCAAATGGGGGTATATGGCAACCTTCCTTAAGCTTGTGGGATCTATCAACTATAATAACCTCTTTAATCATTAGGCACATGTAAGAGCCAATAGTACCATTAAATAGATTTCCCCACTTTATTTGCATTTTTCGAAATAAGGAATGAAATCCCCAAGGAACATAATTAGGTATTCCCTATATAAAGATGTAATGTTATCCCTTTTCCCTTTGTTGTAAATGTTCAAAAATGTTATGTAAATATTTATGTATTCTCTCATTCCCTACTATGCAAATAATCTCTTTCATGTAAATACTTTTTCTTTTGATTCCTGTTATGTAAATTGTTATGTACATCCCTTTATTTCATTATAAAAAGTGATACTTGTGAGAATTAGATTTTTGGCCTTAAGATGGAAGCTCGATGATGAAAAATGCTAGGGTTGTTCCCCTAGAGTGCAAGAGGAATTATAAAAGGAAGAAGAACAAAAGTCATAGAAAGTTTGATTTAATTGGTTGTACAACCAAAATGTTTAGTTGTACAACCAACTACTTGGTTGTATAGCCAAGCACTAAACCTTAGCCAACAAAAGAATTTGGAACCCCACCCTCTATAACCTAAATGGTTGTACAACTAATTAAGAGGGTTGCACAACCAATCACTGAGCTGTAAAGACCACTTGAAAATCCTAATTTCATAACTTTCATAGCCCTTATCTGTTGTGAGTCATGAATGTGGTGCAACTAGAGCCATTCCAACTCTGGTGCACCCACCTCCCTCTATAAATGCCACACCATTAAAGAGGGAGACAAACGTAACCCTAAGGTTTCTTTGCCAAAATTGCTACTTAAAACCTTAAATTCATATAAACCAAACACCTAATCCTTTGCACCAAAGATCCAAGGTAGAAATGAGACTTTTGTAATTCATTCTCAAGCATTCCCATTACATTTTAAAGGATAAATTCACCACTAAGTGCCTCTAAGGGTAAGAGGAACATTCATAAGCATCCTAGGCCCCTTATCTCCCCTTCCTTCTTTCTTTTCTTCTCTTTCCTTCTGCTTTCGAATCCTAGATTTTGGTGGGCTATATAGACCTTTTACGGTCTGTATAGACCACTAAGTAGGCTACACATAGCCTACTTTACCTGAGACCAATTTTGTTAAAGCCTTTTTTCTTTTATTTAGATTCTTCCCTTCTTTTTGGTTTTTTAGGGTACCTTGGGAGCCCATGTAGCTGAATATAGGGTAGACCTTATGGTTTATGATCCATATTCCTTAAAAACATTAGATTAGGATCAAGGATTTGACTTTCCTTCTTTAGCTTAATGTTTTGATTTTGTTATATTAGTATTTCTTTCTTTATTTTGGCTTAAGTATTTTGTTTTTAACATTTTGGTAATGATTGAGTGAGGGATTTAAAGCCCTTATGATCTCATGAGCTCATGATCTCCTTAAGGATTATGGTTTTTTTTTTTTTGGCATTTCATTTTCTTTCCACCAAAAAATAGGGGTTATAAGTTCTATAACTTATAGATTCCTTTCTTTTTTTTCTCATTTGAATGATTATATGATTTTACTTTGGGGAGAAAGTTTTATTCCTGATAATCCCCTAATATGCCATATCACATGCATATAATTTTTTTTTTTTTACACATTTTGGCCTTTTGAGTTTCTATTTTGAACTTATTGACATCCTAGCCTTTCTCATGGCTAGTAGTATGTTTAGGGATACTTTAGCTCCTTTGGATCACCACATGGAGGAGGGTTCAACAACCTTGGGATACCACTTATTAAGACTTTTGTCTTAAGCCTCTAAGATCCTCTAATTTGCATTTGCATTTCATTTTTATGATTCTTTATGCCTTATGTTTCATGTGTTTATGCTTCATTTGTTATCGTTATTATTGTATGATCTATATGATGTTGGTATGATTAAATGATTGGTTATGGACTTAGAAACATGCCTAGGTTTATTGACTTGGAGATATGGTGAGCCTCTTACTTGCACAAATCCTATTTTATTTACTTTGATGATGTTGTTCTTACGTTGATAAGTAACTTGTGTGCTTTCTTTGGTATAGGTGCTTATTTGAGTTTGACCAAGAATGATGGTCTTGATGATCATTATTTTGAAGGTTGATTATGCATGATGATCTTGAGTATGATTGATTGATATGCATGACCTCCCCTTAACATGTTGTATGACTGCCATCCCCTTTGATGTTGATTATGATGATGTTTTGGTATGATTGGTTGGATTGTGCTACAAACATGCTTAGTGGCATTAACCAGACTAATGAATAATAAGGTTAAAATGGCAACAGTGAACCAAAGATTCTTGAAGGTTGAATCTTAATATACAAGTAGTTTAGAGGTGTCTAACCTCTTCCTTAAGTCGTACCCAATTTTTAAACCTAATCTTTGATGGGGTAAAGATGATTTGGGCCTTTTGAATGACTTAGTTAGGTTTAAATTTTGTCTTGCTTGGATTCTTGTCTCGATTAAAGTTAGGTGGCAACCCTATATTCCCTTAGGAATAATACCAATGTATTATCCCACCTTAGTCCCCTATAGACCATTAATATTGGAAGAAGGCTTCAAATTTGCATGAGGACTAAATGATCCCTTCCTTAATCCCAATATGAGCCATTATTTGGAGTTAATACCAAAATATGACCCTCATCCTCACAGTCCCCTGTTGGTCAATAAAAGGAAGGAGTCCCAAGCAAGATTCCACTCGTTCAAGTGTAGCCACAAAATTTAAGGTGCTCACAATACTTCTCCTATATGTACATTCTCACTATCAATGCAAAGAGTTTTTTTTTTATAAATAATAGCATTCTTTTATTAATTCTTTAATTATTATGTACTATGTTCTATCAGGACTTTTATCTTACCCAATTTGAGGGACCATACATGTTCTTTATCCCATGTTGATAAAACCATGAGACCACACCTAGGAAAGAGCCACTGGACCTCATGTACGGGAGTAATAAGTTTAGAAAGATCTTTTGCAAATAAAGTATGCATTTCATGCATACATGCATCATTATGTATTCATGCATCATATTAATAACCCGTATTTTATAGCCATCATAGCTCTATTAAACCCTCATGGAAAAGAAGGGGAAATAGGCTAGCTAAGAAAAGCAAGACACCCAGCTTGATCTAGAGGCCATAACTATTCATAGAGCTGATAATACCACCAGAGGTAATAGAGAAGATAAGGGTCAACCTCAACAAGATGAATGAGGAAAGGGTTACCAAAGAGGTGAACAAATGTTCAACAAGATCCTAATGAATAGAGAAGCATCTGCTAGTAGAACTGATAGGGGGAAGGCACCTATAAAGACATCTCATCTCATGATTATTGATGATAATCTATTTGGAAGTTGGCCAAAAAAGTAGGTAGTATGATCAGGGTCCTTAATAAAAATATGAAAATTGAGAAGGAGAATGCTTAGTTTGATGGTTTTGCTAAGCAACTGGATTCAAAAGACTTTGGGCACTAAGGTCTAGATCAAAGGATCTACACTGAAGAGTTGTTAGACTATAAGCATGATAAGCTTCTTGTTAATTTCCATATGCGCAAACTTTCTAAGTTCTTAAGGACTCAAAATGCGACGAACAATGTTTATTCCTATGTGCTTGTCATGATATATTATGTTACAGCTTTTTAGTTATCCTTAGAAGGATCTGTAAAGACATGGTTCTTTAATCAACTGACGACAATTAAGGGAGAGTAAAAGGAGCTAATTGAGGCCTATTATGCAAGCAGTTCAAATTTGAAAGTGACCCTGTAAGATTTAGGGTCATTGAGAAAATCGATAAAAGTTTTGATGATTACTTGAAGAGATGGAAGAAGATGGCTTCCCAAGCAATTACCCAGCCAGCTGAGATGGAATTAGAGGAGCCTTACCCAGTATTAGTGCCAAGATTAAAATAATATTGGTATGTGACTTTGAGAATCTTAGGGAAGTTGAACTATAAGCTGAGAAGTTAGAATAAGAATTGGAGAAATAGTATGTTGGAAGGACGAATGTGCCACCCCAAGATCAAAGGGAAGGAAATAAGACTGTAGATGTGAATGCAGTATGACCCCCAAGGTAGTTCATTAATTTAGGCATGCCTCTATCTAAGTCATTTGAGAGGCTACAAATGAAAAGAGTTTGAAGCTCCTACCACCTAGACTGCCCCGAATCCCTTGTATAGGGATACGATGCCAATGCTTACTATGCTTACCATCAAAGGGTCAGACATCAAGCTGACGATTGCTAAAGGTTGGGATGAAATCTAAGATCTCATTAACTCTAAGGAGATAATCTTGCCTAACTCTAGAAGGCTAGGCATAATGGGGAATCCACTCCCTAATTATCATAATGTCCTTCCACCAAATCAAGGGACATTCATTATTAATTTTGGGGTTCCCAAAAAGGTTGTTATGGCTACCTTTGATGAGGTAAAGTTTAAAGAGGTTCTTATTGATGTATATACTATTAATCCTTGGGAGAGTTCTAATGAAAAAGTATAGAAGATTAGAAAGAAAAAGATGATTAACATATAGAAAAGTAATGAAGAAAAAAAAGAGAGAAATAGGTCAGTCATGTTATGAGGAGCGAAAGGTATTATCCTAATAGAGAAGCAGCTAAACCTACAGTTAAGAAGGAGTTAGAGAGACCCCTTGATAAAGGATAAAAAAATATGAGAACCCTATCTTGAGGTAGTTGAAGAAGATCCCAGCTCAAATTAGTAGATGGGAACTATTGATTACTTTCAAAGAGGATAAAAAGTCTATAATTGAGGCATTGTCTAGCCTAGTCATCTCTAAAGAGGCATCCCCTAAAGATTCAGTAACTTCGGTAACTAACAAATGGAGATATCATAGCTTGCACTATATTAGAGACAAAATGAATGTAAGGCATACTACTTGTGTAATGATAGTCGATGGGTCTGGTATTAATATTTTCCCTTTAAAGTTGTTGTCAAAGTATGGAATGTCTAAGGTAGATTTGTAAATGTCTGACAGTATCATTCAGGCCTACAATGATAGTAAAAGGCTAGCTACTAATGTATTCAAGACTATGGTGAAAACGAGGATCATGGAAACTATGGTGGAGCTCACTGTATTAGATATACCTATTACTTTCTCAATGTTGTTTGGGAGACCATGGTATCATCCTCTAGGGGGGTACCATCCATTGGGCATAAAAGAGTATAATTTCTTATAAGGGGGAGATAATGACAATCTATGCTGAAGTAGGAGAGATAGTGTTAATATTGAGCATAATTATTTTTCACCTCAAAGATTTTCGAGTAACAGGGGTCATAGATAGTTGGCCAGATCCAAAGGTGGCAAGCATTATGAAGAACATGAACTTTCTCCTAAGCCATGGCTTAAAAAAGAACTTTACAATCATACCAGAATTTCTAGATATCCTTACACAGATTATTAAAAAGGGATTGGGTTATTGAAGAGACTGAAGAAAGTAGATGGTACGAGATTTGTGATGGCCTCTATCTGATCCTTCTTTATAAAAGAAGAAGAGACAATTGGGAAAGTAGAAAAGGAAATAATCAAAGATGACATGAACCAACCAAAACTAACCCACTGGATTATTTAAAGGAAGTATTTTTTCAAATGCACTTAGGAGTGTAGAGGTTGGATATTAGAACTATAAAGACTCTTTTGAGGAGATGGATAGTAAGAAGAAGAAAAAGATGGGTAAAAGAGTTACAAAGGTCAAAGAAGACTAAGAAAAGGGTCCATTTGTAATTCTATATGACCCACAAACAAAATGGCCATGGAAGGATAAATGGAAGGTGTTTGATGAAGAATACTAGTAGTATATATTAAACAAGTAATTTTAAGCATTAGGCAAACAGTCTAAGAATGGGAACAGAGCAAATGATGTAGGGAAAGTATATGGGAATCAACTTGGCAAACATAAAAAACATGATTGTCAACTCCATTGAGAATGTGAATGATGAAGAGACAGAGGGACTATTATGTAAGGTTGAACAAGTTGAGTTAGTTAGAATGGCATAATGGGAGAGCTTCTTAAAAATTGATTGGGTACTGAACAAATGAAGCAAATTTGAAGGGGTTGTGAAAGTTATGGTTGATACTATAGATGAGGGAGGATCTAATTTCAAGTAGTTGACTAATGGCTCAAAGGTTACCTTTAAGATTGCTAACGAAAAGGTAAGTAAAAAAAAGCAAAATCGAGATAAGGTTGATGCTGAAGAGACTTCAGTTGCACCTCTTGAAGAATCTCTCATCCTTAATATCTCTAATGTTGTAGCCTGTTTGAGGATGATCATGTATTTATTTCAAAGTTTAAGGTAATGAATCACAAGTTTGCTTACTTGTGTGGTCTTTCCTAATAGTACTATGCATGACATACATCACTTTGTGAGCATATCTAATATTAATTCTATAGATACCACTGTATTTAATCTTGGCACATAGGAAAATCTAAAATTTTTACTTATTGCTAATGACATCATACCTGAAGAGAAAAGGAAATTTAAATAGTTGCTTAGGAAGTACCAAAGGGTTTTTGCATGGACCTATAAGGATATGCACAGTGATTCCTATGTATTTGCCTATGAGACCACTAAAGTAGAAGCTTAGAAAATGGTGGCCAGAGTAGGTGCAATTAATGAAAGAAAATGTAGGGAAGCAGTTGAAGGCCAAGTTCCTAGAGGTGGTTGACAACCTTAAATGGGTAGCCAATATAATGGTAGTGCCTAAAAAAGAAGGATGAGTAAGAAGGTGCATGGATTATAGAGATATGAATTAAGCATGCCCTAAAGATGACTTTCCTTTACCCCTCATTAATGTTTTGGTGGATAGTGTTACAACTTGCATCACGTATTCCTTCATAGATGAGTTCTCTAGTTACATCCAAATTCTCATGGCCATTATAAATAAGGTTAAGATTGCTTTTATCATTGAATGGGGCATATACTGTTATCAAATGATGTCATTTAGTTTAAAGAATGCTAGATCGACCTACCAATGCATAACACTACATTGTCCATGATCTGATTCACAAAGAGGTAGAGGTGTACAATGATGAAATGATGGTGAACTCAAAAACTCAATGACATTTTAAGGCCCTAAAAAAAGTATAACCTCAACTTTAATCCTAAAAGTGTATATTTATGGTTACCTCAAGTAAGTTGTCAAGACATGTAATGAATCAGAAAAGGATTGAAGTAGACCCCGATAAAGTAAAGGCCATCTAGGATATGACTACAACAAAGATAGAGAAAGAGCTTAGAGGATTTTTGGGGTGCCTTCAGAACATCAATAGGCTCATAGTTAGACTTACTCCCATCTACAAATATATCTTCATATTAATAAGAAAAGATTAGTCGGTGATGTGGAACGAACAATACTGAAAACCTTGGAGAAGATAAAAGAATATTTGTCTAACCTATTAGTACTAAGAGCACCAAAGCTAAGCAAGCTATTGATTTTATACTTGACAATAGAAGAGATTCTATAGAGGTAATGCTAGCACAGGAAGATGGAGAGGGAAACAAAGTTATGTATTACCTTAGTAAGAAGTTGCTTTTATATGAATAAAAGTGTAATCAAATTGAGAAAACATGTTTAGTAATGCTTTAGGTTACAAATAAGTTACAACATTAATTTCAATCCTATTCAATCGAGATTATTTCAAAAGCTTGATATGATCAAATACCTGCATGAAACTCTATCCCTGACTGAAAAATTGGCAAAATGGCCAATAATACTAATTGAATTTGATATTAGATATGTGACCAAAAAGGTAATCAAAGATTGATTAGCTACAAAATACTTAACTCAGCAACCACTTATGGAAGGAGAGTTTAAACCTTGCTCATTTTTCAACAAAGGTTTAGGTGCAATAAAGTCCTAAGGACGGAGGATGTATTTTGATAGGTAGTAAATAAGAAGGAAGTAAGTATAAGAGTGATTTTCGTGTCACTAAAGGGAGAGTTATTTCTTATAAGCAAGAAACTAGACTTTAGGTAACCAATAATATGGCTAAGTATGAAGCTTGGGTTTGAATCCTTGATTCAAATAAGGATTAGAATGGCCAAGGTGTTCAAAGACTTTTTACTAGTCAAGTGACTAATGAGTGGAAACTGAAGGAAGAGTGCTTGAGGCCATACTTAGAGCATTTAAAAAGGCTAAGCCAAAACATTCAAAGGGATGTGATCCATCACCTCTTATAAGAAGAAAACTATGATGGTTGATGTTTTGGCTACTTTAGTTTCTATTTGGGATGGATTTAAAAGGATGCTGATGAAACCTTTGGTCACATCAATTCCAAAACATCATGTCATGTTAAAAAAAATAGTAATACAGATGTTTATAGGGAACCATCCTTGGTATTACAATGTGTAGAGGTATTTAGAAAGTGATGAATACCTTGATGAGGGGCAACGAACAAAGACAAAGGTGTTATTTAAAGAATGGCATCCTAATTCATGGTTTATAAAGGCATGGTACATAAAGGAATGCCAGATGGAGTTAATTTGAAATGTTTGACAAAAGAAGAAGCCAGTAAGGTCATGGAAGAGGTATACAAAAGGGTTTATGGTCCCCACATGAATGGCATAGTTATGGCTAAGAAAATTTTAAGAATGGGATACTACTGGACAACTATGGAATAAGACTGTATATGGATAACAAAGAGTTGTCACAAGTGTCAAGTTCGTGGCAACCTCAATCATCTACCACTAGTAAAATTGAAAAACTTGGGTTTTCTTTGGTCGTTTGCAGCATGAGGTATTATTATGATTGGAGAAATCAAACCATCTTCTGCAAGGGGACATAAGTACATTATGGTGGCAGTTGAGGAGCTGAATCCTTCAAAAAGTTAAGAGCAAAGCAAATGGCCTAATTCATAAAGAAAAACCTTATCTATCATTATAGTGTGCCACATAATAATGCAATAAATAATAGAGTACATTTTCAGGTAAAGATCAAGACAAATTGAAAAAAAATATAAGGTAATTCATCATAATTCCTCACTTTATAGGCCACAAGCAAATAACACAATTGAGGCAATAAATAAGAATATTAAGAATATTCTGGCAAACTGATAGGCATCTTACCTTAAAAAGGATTTGCATTCTTCCTAAGGATAAGGAATAGCTTGAGCACCTAACTGATAGGCCGTTGGCAAATTGAGACAAAATGTTTAATCTCAAGGTAAGATGTTTATGTCACTTTAAAAATAAGGAAAATCATTTATTGACTTAGTGTATACTTATATAGGTGGCAACAACTGAAGTTATTTTGAGTAGATGCTTGAAAGCAAGAGAGAGCAAAATGAAGAATATAGTAGTGCTTAAGGGAAGAATGATAAAGGCTCACAAATAGTTAGTCTTATTAATGAAGGACCATAAAGATACCCTAAACCAAATGGGGGAAGGGGTGAGACTTTTCAATAAGGCTCAAGAGGTTCTGAAAGCTTAAAGAGTGTTGATCTATCTAATCGAAAGAAGAAGTTAGTAGATAGGGTAGCCGATCTAGAGCAAAAGATTGACTTATGGAAGTAAAGGAATCAATACGGTCGAAATCTAGTTAATGAAGAGATGATTGTGATCTACTTTGACTATTATGCTAAAATAAGGCATGAGTTAGGCAAGACACATCTAGACATCAATTTTAAGCATGTAAAGGACATTCTTCTAAAGGATGTGAAAGAGAAAGAGAATGACATAAGGAAACAAATATAGGCTAAATGTAACTTAAAGCTTGTCCTTCTGTTTTGTGCACATCTTTGTTCTACTTTTTATGTAAAGAATATTGGACTATAAAAGATAAGTCAAAGCAATTCTAAACCAATAAAAATGTGGATGAGATAGATATTAAAATATTAAGCTATTTGAATAATTAAACTATTAAACTAAACCCAATAATAAGATGTCAAGCTTGCCATGTTTGAAAGGTTTTAAGTATGATTAATCAAATCATAGAACTATTAGTCATGAGTTTCATTTTTAAGGAAATTTCACTAGCCATAGGCTTAACAGCCATTGCGATGACTGATAAGCTTAATGTATGCTTTAGTAGTGTGAATCAATTAAATAATAACTTTAAAAATATGAAAAAGGAAGGTGAAGACCTTTTAGATCGATTGAATGAGAAAAGGACAATGGCTAAGATCATGCTCAAGCCTTATTACAATAGGGAACAACTAAAGTTGTTATCAGATGAAGTATTTCTTAAGATTGCCTATGGTTTATGTTCAAAGAATGAGCTTGCCATCCATAGCTTTCAGTTTGTAAGTTGCAAGTCCTACTAGATTGATGACTTTATAAGGTCTTTCCTAGTTCATATCAAGTTTACCAATGCTAGCCTTACCTTTGGTCACATCAACTCTCTTCAAAACTAAGTCCCCCACCTTGAGAATTTAGTATTTTACCCTTTTGTTATGGAATCGAGCTACCCTATACTAGTATGCAGTAATTTGAATGGTAGCATTTTCATGCTTTTTGGGAAGGAAGTCAAGGTTGAGGCAGAGAACGACTTTGTTTAGCTTAGGATCATGGTAAAGCACTCGATAAGAAGGGAGACTAATTTTTATAGGGATGACTACCTTTGTCTCATATACTAAGGATAATGAAGCTGCCCTATTGTAGTTATTAGGGTCATATAAAAGACCCATAAGATGTGCTTAAGCTAATCTTTCCATGCACCATATCTTTTAATTGTTTCTTAAGTCCTTATAAGATTATCCTATTAGTTACTTTGTTTAAACCATTTGTTTGAAAGTGTGTTATTGAGGTGAACCTAAGATCGATGGCTAGGTTTGAGTAATAAATCCTAAATCGATTGTAATTAAATTGCTTTCCATTATCAATGATGAGAACCTTTGGGATAACGAACAGGTATATTACATGTTTCTTGAAAAATTTGAGTATTTTGGTTATGGTGATGGTAGCAAGAACTTCAACCTCAAGTCATTTAGAAAAAGTGATCAATGGCTATTATAATAAATTTTTTATACTCAGTTGCTTATGAAAAGGGGCTAAAAAATAAATGGACAACTTAAAGAAAAAAAAAAGGCCAACCTCAAGATTAAGAGAGCTATGCATGTTTTATTTTATGCTATTCACAAGTTCAAATGTCGAAAATCTAAGAAATTTAGAAGACTCTCCAAACCCAACATGAAGGCACAAATGAAGTGAAGAAGAAGAAGATACAAATTCATACTGATGAGTATGAGACCTTTGTGTACCAGCTCTTGGCCCTAGGCACCAAGAATGGGGGTTGAATTGGTGTATAAAAATTAAAACAAAAAGTAAGATGGATAATGAGTAAAAGAGAGACACAAGATTTATAGTGGTTCGGGTATAATTGACCCTACGTCCACATCCCAATTCTCTGCAATTGGGTGTTCCACTATCTTCAAATGGTGTTTTTAAGGTAACACCTAACTTTTACACTTGTGTTTTCAAGGCTCACACAATAACCTTTACATTTGTGTTTTTGAGGCTTACACAACAACCTTTACACTTGTGTTTTTAAGACTCACACAACAACCTCTTTAGTGTTTTTATAGGCTCACACTGCAACCTTTACAAATGGTGTTTATGCTCACATCAAACAATCACCTAAAGAAGATAAAAGATTGAGTAGTAAAATTGCAAGAGTTTGGGTTACAAATTAATGAATTCTCTTTCATTTACATATGTTTGGTGAGGTATTTATAGCCTCTACCTACCAAAGAGACATTGCAATAAAACTAGTAGCAAATCTCCAAAGTATGCTAGATAGATTCTGCATTAAATACTTGTCAAGCTTCATTCGCGGTTGCTACTACTCTTTCGCAGTCGCGAATTTCAAATTTTCCATATGGGAGCCCAAAAATGCGATGAAAATCCCCGTTTGTGTCTAACAGCTAGCCCAAGTGTCAACTTCTCATTAGTTCACTAGGAAAATATAATTGTTGCCTTTCACCTACTCACAAAAGTAGCAGTCGCGATTTTTCTTATACAGGTCATGACTTAGGACGCGAATTCATCTATCAAAATGTTCATCTTCTTCATCATGATTCACGGTTGTTACCCACAAGTTGCCATCATGTTTTTTCTCCTTCATTGGTCACCTAGGACACTTATCATGTTGTGGTTATGGACTTGATTCCCTCTTGAGTTACTTCAAAATTCGTGGTTGGGACTGAGGCATGACCTATACTACGAATTTGTTTGTGACTTTGGTTCTCCTATCTTTGGATGGGTCACGGCAGAGAAGTGGGTCACGAATTTGCCTGTCCAATTTTTCAACCTACCTTAGTCTATTTTGCGATTGCGATTTATGAAGTTACAGTCGCGAATTAAGAGACGCTTTGCTTTCTTTAGAGATTATGGACTTCATCCAACTTCAAATTTAGACTCTCTAAAAACTGCAAAACAACACTTAATTGAAACATTAGATTTGATCAATCTCCTTTGTCAAGATCAAAAGAGGTTTAAGACTTAGGATTAACCATCCTAGTCTAACAATCTCCCCCTTTTTGATTTTGATAAATTAGATTGATCCAAAGAGAAAATAATGCAGAAATATTAAGTTGGAGTAAAGTTAAGGTAAAATTTCAATGAATAATACTTAAGATAAAAAATTTCCTAACTATGACATTCAATCATTAAAAAATCTTAAGTATAAAGGTATGATGCTCCCCCTCAACTTATGCTATAATTTGTAAGTTATTATTTTCTTTCCCTTACACTTAGAGTCTTATTATCTCTTCCCCTTTGGCAAGATCAAAAAGAGGGTGTATAAGGAAAAATAAAACAAGCATAAGTGTACATAAAAGAGCAAAACAAGAATGCAAAACATAAAGATAAAGTTCATCATAAAGATAAAGTTCATCAATCACATAAGACAGTGAATTGTAAAGAAATAACTTTTTATATATATAAACTTGGAAACAAGGTATGTGGGATCACATTTTTTGTAAGTGAAAACTTAAAGAAAGTAAATACATCCCTAATCTAGAAAGTAAGAGAATCATCTCCAGAAAGGTCTTCATCTTCACCAAATCTTCACCTTCAGCCCTATCTCCATCCTCCACCTCATCATTGCATCCTTCTTCATGAGTGTGTTCAAATTATGTGAAGTTCGAAATGTGGCAAGGGGAGACTCCCAACTTTTCTTGCAAATCAACCATATTACTATGAAGATGACATAGGAACAAAAGTCTCCTTTTCATCATCCTCATCAACTTATCAAGCTTATTATTGATGGTTGCAAATGAGAGTTTAGCCTTAGGCTTAGGTTGAGGAGGGATGGATAGAGCTCATTCTTTAATAGCTAGTCTCTTCCTTTTTGAAGCTTGAGAAGTCTCCATTTTCTTTGCTCTAATTGCACTTAGGTTATACGCATAAGTGTCTAGATGAATAGCCTTGACGTTGATAAGGTAGGTGAGATCTAGAAAGTTTTATGAAGGTAGAAGTTTCTTAGTGAAGAATTTCTCATTTTCCTCATCAAGAGCTCCTACAAATCAGTAAATGGTTGTGATATACGAAGGTAGTAAGAATTGGCTCTTAGATTTTAGTACTTATGTGAATCAATTGATCCATAAGGTACTAGCTAGTTTGGATTGGTTTATTTTTGATAAGGCATAAAAGAAATGCCAAGTCTTTTTAGGATACTTTCTCATTACCATCACCTCTTGCATTTATGAAAAAGGTGATGACACGATGGAGTATCTAAAGTGGTAGAGATTTGATGTGTTTGGCCAAAGAGGAATAAGGGTCGTGTTTCATTGCAATTGAAATTTTAGACTAAAATTCAAAAGAAATAACATTAAGTGTGAAGATTATGAAGGGGGTGTTTTCTCCGACTTAAAGATTAAAAAGAGAAGATAGTTGGTTGAAAGTAATGTAAAAAGGGTTGCCAAAGGCCCAGAACACTAACTCGTATTAACCCGCAGGAGATTCGGCTTTGTGACTAAGATGGACGGTGCATATAAACTCTCACACAACCTCTTCGTAACTGGGTTCATCTTAAAAGATGAACTCATTCCAGCCAAGATTGAAGAGGAAAGCTCAAATTTCTGCATTGATACCCAAGGTTTCTAGCAGAAAGGTTGAGGGTATCTTGTTTGGGAGGATGATCTTGGAGGAGTTGGCTTTGTACCTTTCTTTCTCCTCTTTGGTAACTCTTTTCATGAGGTGGAGTGCATGAGGGTGCAAAAGGTTGAGCCACTTGAGATCTTCTTTGGGGCCATTACAAGAGATGAAAAGAGTTTAGGAGAATTTGATTGCTTTGAGAGAGAGAGAAGATGTTTGGAATAGAAGTGAGGATGTCACTGTTGAAGGGGGTATTTATAGCCATTGAAGGGGTGTATAAACGGCTAGAAATGGGTAGAAATGAATTAATGAAAAGTTAGAAATGGTTGGTAGTTAAATCACTTAAATGTCTAGACAGTTACTCTAATTCGCGTCCGCGAAATCATGAGTTGCGATCTCGAATTCCGAAAAATGTGAGTAACAGACAAATTTTCCTCGAGAATATGCGCCTTAACAGTCAAAAATTTGAAAATTTGACCAAAATTTACTATGGAGCAGAAATTTCGCGAACACGATTTGATGTTTGATAGTCGGGTGAATTTGACTTGTAATTCATGACTGTGAAGGAAGGATAGCGATTACGAATTATGAGTTAGCAAGGAAAAATAGTTGAATTTGGAAAAAAATTGTGATTGACTTTACTATATCAAACACAAATATCACAAATCAACATATACCAATACACATAGCAATATCACACATAAGATAAAAAAATTTCACTTTAGGGAGCTTCCATCAAGCATTCCTAATTCTCTCTTAATGAAGTTCATTCTTTCTTCATTTAGAGGTTTAGTGAAAATGTCTGCAAGTTGATGATTTGCGTCAATAAATTCTAACACAACATTACCATTTTGCACATGATCTTTAAGAAAATGATGTCTAATATCTATGTGTTTGCTCCTAGAGTGTTGGATGGTATTCTTGGAGAGATTAATAGGACTTGTGTTATCACATTTAATAGGAACATGATCAATCACTTTGCCAAAATCCGTTAATTATTGTTTCATCTAAAGGACTTGGGTGTAACAACCCGCAACAACATACTCAGCTTCTGCTGTGGATAAGACAATTGACACTTGCTTTTTACTAAACCATATTCACTTATAAATTGGCAAGTCTAGAAAGTGTTTTTGCTATCTAATTGGCCACTTGCATAATTCGCATTCAAATATACTATGAGATTAAAGGAAGAATCCCTAAGATACCATAACCCTAAGTGAATTATGCCATGCAAATATTTAAAAATCCTCTTAAAAACATTCAAATGAGACTTTTTAGGAGAGGATTGGAACCTAGCACACGTACAAACACTAAACATGATATCTGGCCTTGAAGCAGTAAGATAAAGTAGAGATCCGATCATACCTCGATATCTCTTTTCATCTATCATTTTGCTTGATTCATCCTTTTCTAGCTTGATGGTACCACTCATTGGGGTTTTAGCTACCTTACAACCATCCATGCCAAATTTCTTGAGTATCTCCTTATGTGTTTGGCTTGGTTGATAAAGATCCCTTCCTTGGATTGCTTGATTTGTAGACCGAGAAAAAACTTGAGTTCTCCCATCATGCTCATTTCAAATTCCCTAATCATACACTTAGCAAAATCTTCACAAAGAGATTCATTAGTAGCACTAAAAATGATATCATCAATATAGATTTGAACAATTATTGTGTCATGTTTATGCTTTTTAATAAAAAGTGTGGTATCCACCTTTCCTTTTTCAAAATCATTTTTCAAGAGAAATGAACTAAGCCTTTTATACCAAACTCTTGGAGCTTGTTTCAAACCATATAAAGCTTTGTTTAATTTAAAAACATGGTTTGAAAAACAATGTTACTCAAAACTGGGAGGTTGTTCAACATAGACTTCCTCCTTAATGATACCATTCAAAAATGCACTTTTCACATTCATTTGAAAAAGTTTAAAATTTATATGACATGCAAAGGATAAAAGAATCCTAATGGCCTCTAATCTTGCTACGGGGGCAAAAGTTTCATCATAGTCTATGCCTTTCTCTTGGTTGTATCCCTTAGTAACCAATCTAGCTTTGTTTATAGTAATGAAACGTTGCTCATCTAACATGTTCCTAAACACCCATTTGTAACCTATAATTGGGTGTTCTTTAGGCCTAGGGATAAGTACCCATACCTTATTTCTCTCAAATTGGTTGAGTTCCTCTTGCATAGCAAGTACCCAACTCTCATCATCAAGAGCCTCATCAATTGATTTTGGCTTAAGTTGAGAAACAAAAGCAAGATTATTATCTAAAGGATTAAGTTGAGATTTAGTTCTTACACCCTTAGATGTATCACCAATGATCAAGTCCTTGGGGTGATACTTGGAAAATCTCCAATCCTTAGGTAGATCTTGGCTTGGCTCTACTTATTGTTGATGATATTGGTTTTCATCTACTCTTGATGAATCACCTTCTTCTTTATCTTCTTTTCTTGTAGAATTTTCCAATTCCAACTTCTTAAAGTCACCTACAAGATCATCAATAAAAATACCTTTCCCAAGATCAAGTTATCTAGATTCATCAAAAACTACATTCATAGACTCTTAAACAACCATTGAACTTTTGTTAAAGACTCTATATGCTTTACTTGAGGTGGAATATCCCAAGAAGATACCTTCATTGGTTTTAGAATCAAATTTCCCAAGATTGTCCTTGGTGTTCAAAATATAACACTTACATCTAAATACTCTAAGGTATGATATCTTGGGTTTTCTACCATTCCATAGCTCATAAGATGTTTTATTGAGAATGAGTCTTTTAAAAACTCTATTTGCAATATAACATGCAGTGTTAATGGCTTCGGCCCAAAAGTAATTTGATAGAGAATAC
This sequence comes from Omphalea diandra, assembly GCA_949677035.1. NCBI lineage: Eukaryota > Viridiplantae > Streptophyta > Magnoliopsida > Malpighiales > Euphorbiaceae > Omphalea > Omphalea diandra. The sequence goes on along the minus strand of CATIWR010020525.1, from coordinate 1,752 downwards.
TCATTAAGCATTGTCTTAGCCATTTCCACCAATGTTCTATTTTTCCTCTCTACAATACCATTTTGTTGTGGTGTTCTAAAAGTTGAAAAAATTATGAAAAATTACATTCTCCAAACAATAATTTTCAAAAGACTCATTTTGAAATTCCTTTCCATGGTCACTTCTAATAAAAGATATGAAAAACCTTTTTCATTTTGAACCCTTTTGGCAAAGCTTTTAAAAGCATCAAAGAAATCATTCTTATGAGCTAGAAAAGATACCCAAGTAAACTTAGAGTAATCATCTACTAGGACTAGTGCATAATGCTTTCCACCTAAGCTAACACTTCTAGTGGGTCCTATCAAGTCCATATGAATTAGTTGAAGGGGTCTAGTTGAACTTACAACATTTTTGGCTTTGTGAGAGGTATGGTGTTACTTCCCCATTTTGCATGGACCACATGTCTTGTCTTTGAAAAAATTTAGCTTGGGAAGTCCTTCTACTAACTTTTCTTTAGATAGATTTTGAAGAAGATCCATGCTTGCATGTCCAAGCCTTCAATGTCATAACCAAGCTTCATTGCTAAAAGACATAATCCACTTAAAAGATTGGTTAGCCTAATTGTCTAAGTCAATTGAGTAGGTGTTGCCTTGTCTAAGTCAATTGAGTAGGTGTTGTCGTTCCTTTCACCTTTGAAAATAACCTCATCATCCACTAAAGTGGTGACTCGACATTCTCTAGGATCAAAGATGACTTTGTTACCTTCGTCACACAATTGACTTACATTTAATAAATTATGTTGTAAGCCACTAACTAAAAGAACATTATCAATTAAAGAACAACCATTCTTATCAATGGTTCCAATGCCAATTACCTTAACCTTGGCATTATTACCAAATGTGACATCTCCACCTTCTTTTTCCTTCAATGTCGTGAATAGCTTCCTATTTCTAGCATATGCTTGGAGCATCCATTATCCACATGCCAATTGCTTGATTTGGTGGCTGCCACACTCCCCTACATAACAAAAGTGAGTTACCTTTTCTTGGGTACCTAATTATACTTGGGCCTTTGGGGGTTGGAAGATGAAGGGTCCTCTAGTTTGAGGTGACCCTTCCTAATATAGCAATGAATATTAATGTGTCCAAATCTCATGCAATAATGGCATTGGAGTTTAGACTTGGGAGTCTTTCTCCTATGCACATATTTAGTATGAGTGGGAGGCCTTCTCATACTTTGGCCATGTGAATGCATGCATATACATGTATGATGAGTAGTAGTAGAGAATTTCTTATGAGAATGCCCATGATTTTTGTTGTACATGTAGGCATGGTTCGCTCCTTAAGTCTTGGCTCTTGAGCTTGAGGGAGCATTCCCTTTGCCCTTTGGCTTAGGAGGCTTAGTGTTAGGAGCACTTTTCTTCCCAATTACCTTAACCTTTAAGGTTTGACATTCTGAAGATCTAACAAATGTAGTTAGAGATGATGAGGAGGCTCCATTGAAGCCTAGACCATGACTAATTAGTGGAGGTCTTTATGACATAATCAATATGTCTAAGGCTTCTTTTCCTTTATGGAACTTAGAGATTGAGCTTCTAAGCTTAATGACTTCTCCCTTTAGAGTGTCATTCTCTTTTCTTAGTGAAGCTATTGAAGAAGATGATGTAGAAAGACTATCCACTGATTTTTTGAGCTCATCATTAGATGCTCTCAATTCTCTTACAATGTCATTGAGGGATTTATAATCATCCTCTAGCTTTTGACATTTTCTTTT
>CATIWR010020482.1:0-17148 GCA_949677035.1 Omphalea diandra | reverse complement strand
GATGGAAGTTCCCTAAAGTGAAAATTTTGATCCTATGATTGATTGTTATGTATGTTATGCATGAGTGATGATTGTATGAACATGTTTATTATTTATTTCTAGTGGATCACATGTTTTCAAAATTTTCTCATACTTATCCTTACTGACTCATAATTCGTGATCGTTATTTCTTCTTCACGGTCACAAATTATAAGTCAATTTCACCTTGTTGTCAAGTGTCAATTCGAGGTCGAGAAAATTGCTCTCCACTATGAATTTTGGTTAGTTTTTAAAAAATATGACCATTGACACGCATTTTTTCGAGGAAAATTTATCTGTTACTCACATTTTCTGAAATTTGCAGACGTGAATTAGAGTAACCGCCTAAGCAATTAAGTGATTTGATTGTCAACTGTTTCCTCTTTTCATTTAATTCATTTTTTAGTCGTTCATGACCGTTTTTGCACCCCCTTAAGCCTATAAATACCCCCCTTCAATAGTGTTTTCATCACTTCTCTTCCAAACACTTCTTCTCTCTCAAAAAATCTCTCAAACTTTCTTCCTTTTTCTTGCTATGGCTCCCAAGAAATTCTCCAAGGCTGATAAAGGCAAGGCAATGGCTCAGCCCTCTGCACCTCTTGCCCTCCATCTCATGAAGGGAATCACTAAGGAGGAAAAGGAGAGATTCAAGCGAACTCCTCCAAAGTGATTCTCTAGAACAAAATTCCATCAACTTTCATGTTAGAGACTTTGGGCATCAATGTAGAGATTCGTGCCTTTCTCTCCAATTTGGGCTAGAACGAATTCATTTTTCGAGATAAACCAGGATATGAGGAGGTTGTACGTAAGTTCATGTGCACCGTGCAACTAAGCCGAAAATTCGATTCGAGAGCCGACCAATATGGGTTGGTGTTTTGGGCCTTCGGCAACCCCTTCTACATCACCTACGACCAATTATCGTCCCTTTTTAACCTACAAGTCAGAGAACACATCCCTTTCATCATCTCTGCACTCAACATCATCTACTCTGAATTTTGGTTAGAGATATCCATCGAAACCAAACACGACTCCCACTCCGCCTTATCCAAACATATCAAAACCCTACCCCTGTGGATCCTTCATCGCAACATCACCTTCCCCATCAATGCAAGAGGTGATGGTAACGAGAAGGTCTCACAAAAGGACTTGGCATTCTTATTTTGCCTTATCAAGAACCAACTTATCCAAATCGATCGTTACCTTATGGATCAATTGATCCATATGAGTACAAAACCTAAAAGCCAGTTTCTTTTACCTTCCCACATTACAACCATCTACCACTTTGTTGGAGCACTTGATGAGGAGAAAGAGAAATTCCTCACCAAGAAGCTCTTTCCCTCTTAAAACTTCCTCGACCCAACCTATCTCATCAATGCTAAGGCAATCCATTCGGACACACACATACATCCATTTGGCAATCCATAGGTGCAAAAAAGATGGAAACCTCTCAAGCTTCCAAGCGAAAAAAGGCTTCAAATTGAGGAAGGCAACATTCAAGTCCCTCCTCCTCAACCGAAACCAAAGTCCAAGTTATCTCTTGCCACCATTGATTGCAAGTTGAACAAGCTTATGAGGATGATGAAGAGAAGGTTCCTCTTCCTTTCACATCTTCACAATGATATGGTGGATCTCCAAGAGAAACTAGGAGTTCCTCTTTGCCATCTTATGGACTTCATCGAATTTGAAGACACGCAAGATGGAGATGGCAATGAAGACGATGCAAAGGATGGAGATGAAGTCAAGGGAGAACAACAAGCACTAGATACACCATCCGAAGATGATTCTCCACTACTTTAGATTAGAGATCTTTTGTATTTGTTTTTCACTTTCCTTACGTTTATTTTTACAAATCTTGTAATCCCACAACTATGAATATATATAAATAAAACTTATTTCTTTGCAAACATTGCTATCTTATGTTTTTTATGTTTATTCTTTTATCCATTGCATTATGTTTGCTCCTTATGAATTCTTATGCATGAATTTCTTTTTTTCCTTATTTACCCTCTTTTTGATATTGCCAAATGGGAGAGATTGTGAAAGGGAGAAAATAATGAAATAACTTGAGAAAAACTATAACATAAGTTAAGGGGGAGCAACATACTTATTGTTTTATCAAATTCACCTTTGATTGAATAAATGATATACTTAGCGCAAAATTTTGTCATTGAATTATATTACAATCCAACTTCACTTTCCTGCATCATTTTCACTTAAGGATCAATCTAAGTTGTCAAAATTGAAAAAGGGGAGATTGTTGGAATAGGATAGTTAACCCTAAGTCTTGGGCCTCTTTTGATCTTGACAAAGGGGATTGATCATTTTTAATGTTTCTATTTAGTGTTGTTTTATAGTTTTTGTGTAAGTCTTTAAGTTAGAAGTTGGATAGAAATCTTAGTCTTTAAAGAATGTGAAGTAACTTCTAAATCGCGATCGCAATCTAAGATTTGCTACTGCAATCCATTAGAAGACTTGTTAGAAGATCATATAGATGAAATCGCAGAGTCATTCTCGACCGCGACTCACCCAATGGAAGAACTCTAAAAGTGATAGATGAATTTACAGTGTAAAGCTTGCCTCATTCGCGACTGCAGATTTTGAAGTAACTCAAGATGCAATCAAGTCCACAATCACAGCTTGACAAGTGGCCTAGGTAACCATTAAAAGTCAAAAATCATGATGGAAACTTGTTGGTAGCGACCGCGAACCCAAAAGAAGAAGATGAACACTTTTGGCAGACGAATTCGCATTCAGAATCGCATCCTATATAAGATAAATCGCGACCGCTACTTTTGAGAGCAGGTGAAAGGCAATGGCTATATTTTTCTGGTAAACTAATCAGAAACTGCCACGTGGACTAGCCGTTAGACACAAATGGGGTTTTCATTATGAAATTTGGAATTTGCAACTGCGAATGAGTAGTAGTGACCGCAAATCATGATTGTTAAGTATTTAATGCAAAAATCTGTTTAGCACACATTGATGATTTTGTACCAGTTTTATTGCAACGTCTCTTTGGTGGGTAGAGGCTATAAATACCTCACCAAATAGATGTAAATGCAAAGGAATTAATAACTTTGTACCCAAACTCTTGCAATTTCGCTAGTCACTTTTTTCTATTCTTTAAGTCATTGTTGGGTGTGAGCATAAACACCAAGTGTAATAGGTTATAGTGTGAGCCTGTCAAAACACTAAGAGAGGTTATTGTGTGAGCCTGTCAAAACACTAAGAGAGGTTATTGTGTGAGCCTGTTAAAACACAAGTTGTAAAGGTTGTTGTGTAAGCCTAAAAACACAAGTGTATAGGTTATTGTGTGAGCCTTCAAAATATAAGTGTAAAAGTTTGGTGTAAGCTTGAAAACACCTTTGAAAGATAGTGGAATACCCAATTTTGAAGAATTGGGGAGTGAATGTAGGGTTGATTATACCCGAACCACTATAAATCTTATCTTTCCTCTTATCTCATTTCTCCTCTCCTTTTTCAATTTTAATTTTTTATACACCAATTCAACCCCCCCTCCCCCCTTTCTTGGTGCATAAGGCCAACATAGCCAAGGAAGACTTGAATGTCATACAAAAACATTTGCGATGGTGTTCGTGTCCTGAGTCGCGATCGCGAATTTTATAGTTGAATAGAGTAAACCAAGTCTGTAACCATAACATCCCAAGTGCCCAAGATGACCATCAGGATATCAAAATTCATAAGGGCAAAAAACATGCCACAACTGTGACCTATGGGAGTGATCTCTCCTCACCAAACATAAGGATTCACTGTCCTTATTATCTCTAAAAAGGATCTCAATCGCAACCACGACTTTTGTTTGGTTAGTCAAACACGACGACTATATTGCTTGGAACACCAATAGCAACACGCCACATGGACTTGCCTTTAGACACAAAGCAAGGTTCTCTACCGCGATTTCAGTCTTCCTAGTGCAATTGGAAATTCAAGAACACAAAATGCCAGTCACAACCATGAATTCAGTTGACAAGCATTTAATGCAAAATCTACCTAGGTTACCTTAGAGATTTAGGCATAGTTTGTTAGTAACATCTCTTTAGTGGTTATTGACTATAAATACTCCACCAAATAGACATGAATGCAAGAGAATTTCATTGATTGTAGTTAAACTCTTACAAATTTACTTCACAACTTCTTATTCTTTATATGTGAGTTATTGTTGTTGGGTGTAAACACCATTGTAATTGAGTTTGAGAGTTAGCCTAAATATCAAAACTCTTGTAATGGGCTGAAGTATGAGCCTTTGTAAAACACTTGAGTGAGGTTTTTGTGTGAGCCTTGAAACACAAATTATAGGGTTATGTGAGAGCCATCAAAACACATTGTACAAGTTTGGTGTGACCTTGGAAACACCACTTTGAGTTAGTGAATCACCCAATTGTGAAAGAATTGAGGAGTGGATGTAGGGTTCATTAACACCCAAACCTCTATAAATATTATATGTTTGTTTTCTTAACTTCTCTTCCAATCACCTAACACTTTATCCTCCCTCCAAATTTTTTAGATTTCCACCAATTCAAACCCCCTTCTTGGTGCTCAAGGGCTAATAAAATAATATCTCTTGACACCATGAGATGCCTTTGAATAATATTATTGTTTATGAAATTTTTTATGTTTAGGGCATTGATTATATAGGGCATTTTCCTAAATCTATTAATAATTCTTATATACTTATGGCTATGGATTAGGTGAGTAAATGGGTGGAAGCTTGTGTTCTCAAAAAATTCATATTCACTCATTTTAGTGCATTTAGAGTTATCATAAGTGATGGAGGGAAAACTTATTGTAATAAACAGTTTGAGCAATTATTGAATAAATATGGTGTTACACATAGAATTGCTACCCCTTACCACCCTCAAACTAGTAGACAAATAAAGATTTCTAATAGAGAAATAAAATAGTTTAGAAAAAATTATTAATGCATCTAGGATAGATTGATCTTTAAAATTAGATGATGCAATTTGGCCTTACCGCACTGCATTCAAAACTCTAATCGGTATGTCTTCATATTGATTATGTTTCGGTAAGGTTTGTCATTTACCTGTTGAATTAGAATATAAAACTTATTGGGCAATTAAACTTTTGAATTTTGATTTGGAAAGTGTAGGTGATAAGAGAAAATTTCAGCTTAATGTATTGGAAGAATGAAGAAGTTTAGCATAGAAGAATGCTTGGATTTACAAAGAAAGAACTAAGGCTTGGCATGATTCATGCATTCCAAAGAAAGACTTTCACGAAGACGATAAAGTTCTCCTCTTCAACTTTTGTTTCAAATTATTTTTGAGAAAATTAAAGAATAGAAGGAGTGGACCATTGGTGGTGGCTACGGTGTTTTCTCATGGCACGGTTGAATTATACAATAACAATAGAGGCATTTTTAAGGCAAACAGACAATAGTTGAAGCACTATATCGAAAGGGAACAACCTATAAGTCTTCTATTTTGTAGCAAAATTCATAAAAAATAGGAATTCAAGTCAAGTTATTGACTTTAAATGAATGCTTATTATGAGGCAATCAAATATTTTTAATTTTGCAATTTTATGCTTACATATTTTTCTTGATTTTCTTTGCATATTTTAAAAAAAATCTTTTTTTATGCATTTTGATATCCTTTAGGGATGTTTTCATAATAATAATAATAATAATAATAAAATCAATTAATAAGTTTTTTGGATTATTTTTAATAAGACGTGCCCCCGACTTATTGCGTAGATGAAAACATTCACTTGCTTACATAAGTTGTACCCATGGCTTATCCCAATTCTTCTATTTTGTTTCTTATATTTTATGTCTTTGCCAGCTTAAGTCATGGCCACTACCTATTCACAAAAGTTATTTGTTTGTTTTTTACTTATCCTTGTTTTGTATCATTTTTCTAACCCTAATGTTTTTATTTTCTCTCTCTAGTAAAAACTTCATAGTCGTCGCCCCCTTCATCACTTTAGATCTTTTTTTTTAGTCAAGCCCACCATCAACCACCACCTAGGCCTTCCTTAATTATTGGTTTGCCTTATGCTAGTCTTCCTCTGCCAACTTTGCCTCTCATGCTCCTTTCATATCTGCATTGAAATGAAGCTCTACAGTCGATTTCTTCCCCAGTTGGTGCCAATCCTCTAAACAACATGACTGACTTCTATAGATCTTAACCAATCACATAAAGCGACCACCTCTTCTCTTTTTTAAATCCATATCGATGTTACCCAATAACCAGAGAAGAAACCCATACCTCTTCTCTTCATTCCGACCAAGATCACCAAACAATTAACTTTGATATCCTATAATGTTGGTTGATATCACCACTTACTAATAACACTGCCAACATCAACCCCATACCTAAACCCCTTTGAGGTTTTTTCTTGTAATTCCATTTAAAAAAAAAGTAAGGGAAATACATGTTAGACTAGGTTATTTAAACCTAAGTCAAAGCTCTCTTTTGATCTTGACAATATAGATTGAAAGTACTAATATCAAGTTTAAGTGTTGTTTTTTTATAGTTTATAAGAGTTATCTTCAATGGAAGTCAAAATCTTCATCTTTTAGAAGAACATCCAAATTTGCGGTCGGTATCCCCTAAATCGCAACCTCGACACTGTTATAAGAATGGATGAAGCTAGGTCAGAACAATTCGCGAGCGAATTCACAGCCGCGACTCAGCTAAAGGAGCCTAAGTTAAATCAAAGAAGAATTCGCGTCTTAGTCGCACCATGTACAAGTACTGATCGCGATCGTGACTTTTAATATCCGTTAGAGAGACCAACAACTACTTTTCTTAGACAACCAATGGAAAGCTGACACGTGGACTAGCCGTTGGAGACCAATGGGATTTTTAGGCTCAATGGGAAATTCGTGACCGCGAAATAGTAGTAGCGACCGTGACTTCAGCCTGACAATCATTTAATGTTGAATCTGCCTAGCACATCTTGGAGATTTGTTTATAGTTTTAGAGTAACGTCTCTTTGGTGGATGTAGGCTATAAATATTCTACCAAACTGATGTTAATGAAAGATAAGAACAATTGGTAGTGCCAAAACTCTTGCAAAGTTATTTCTCAACCTTAATTCTTTATTTCTTTATAAATAGTTTGGTGTGAGCTTTAAACACCATGAGGCCAAAATAATTCAAAGTACTTAAGACATGAAATCTACCATAAAATGAAGGTCCTTAAGCTATAAGTTATGCCCTCTACCTTTGTTCAAGTTTACCATATGATAAAAAGGATTGACAAGCTATTGAGTTAGTTGTTCTTCCTTTTATGGTGAAAAGAATGAACACTTTCAAAGTCATCTATCATCACGAACCATATGAAATGAGATCACGAGGTCTTTGGGGTCTCCCAATCATATCTCCAACATTATATACAAAGAAATAGAAGAAGAAAACATAGAATCTAAGAGTTTAAAATGCATAATTATGTATGTAAAGCCTTTTTCCTTTGATTATTATTCCACCAAAGAGAAGAATAAGGATCATAGGCATGTATACCTAACACTACTCGCTATAACTCATAAAGGACAATTAAAACCTCAAAAAGAGAAATAAAAATGAATGGAGAAAAAGAAATAAAAAACTATCTCCTGAATCAAAGTAGGTTGTATGAACTTAATTGGTGGTTTATGTAGCCTTTTTAGTGGTTTATACAGACCACAAACAGGTCTGTATAGACTAAAGGGACTAGTTTTTATAAAAATAAAAAGAGAAAAAAAGGAGAAAGAAAAAGAAACTTGTTAAATGCCTTAGATGCCTTTTTTACTTTGCCTTGTCTTGAAAGGCACTAAAGGTTAAAGAATCCTCCAAAAATGCTAAGGGAAATTATAAAATTAAACATTAAACTATGGAATATGTCTTGGATCTTTAGAAAAAAAAAGGTTTACGAGTTAGGGTTTTAGTCTTAGGTGGGTTCGACAACAATTTTGGTAGAGTAACTTTAGGTGTAAATGAGCTTCTCCCTTTTTCTTTTCAAATTGGGGAGGGGGAGGGGTATTTATAGAGAGAGGATGGGCGCACTTGAGCCAAGCTGGTATATTTTGCATCCAATCCATGTCCCTTAACAGATAATAGCTAAGAATCTTTTAGAATTAAGGTTTTAGGGCTATTTGTACAATCAAGATGTTGGTTGTACATACTATTAAGATGGCTATACAGCTAAATGAATGCTAAGTGTCTAGGTTTTGAAATCTTCTCTCTGCTAAGGCTAAGAGAAAGGTTGTACAACCCAGAAAGTTGGTTGTACAACCATGTATGTTGGTTGTATAGCCATTTAAGGATGTTTGGTAGGTTTTAGGGGTTATACTTGTTTAGGTTTTTAGGCTTAGTTTGGGCTTGATCCAATGTTCCCCTAAACCTTGTTCCTTCCTTTTGCATTCTTTCCCTTGCATTTAAGGGATCAATTTTTGGATTTCTCATTATTGGGCTTGCATCATAATGCCTAAAATCCAATGCTCAGACCCCCAAAGTCATTCAATTTCATTTGTTAGGCAACATTTTACAATGCCCATTACTAAATTCAATATTGCTCTTATGGATGAGGCATATGCATAAATAACTAAATACCATAACTCTAGTTGTGATTTCAGTAATGAATTTGAACCATATTATCTATTAAAAACCTTGGTTATGGATATAATTGGTTATGACCCCAGTCAATCTAAGAATTCCTTTTTTTTTAATCATTTGCTTAAGTATATCCAACATTTTTGGCATTTAATTTTTTGAGTAGAAGAGATAGTTTCAAAACTCTTAGCAAAGCCAAGTTTTATTTTCTTTGGTGCATGTTAAACAAAGTCAAAGTAAATTTGGGTTGTTGGTTGGCAACTCAATTTCACTCAATTGCAATAAAAAATAGACTTTAATTCTTGGCATTACTCACCTTGCACATAATTTAAAATTATTTGATCATGTTTCTATTAATATGCATGTTGCCTATGTTATGGAACCCTTTGACACGGCTTGCTTGGAAAGAATAGGGGTTGTTATAAAGAAAAAAAAGGTGATGTTAGTTTTGCAGCTTTAGGTCCTTCACTACAATCGCTAGTGTGCCACCTAAAATGTCCTTGTGACACTATAACCAAAGACGAGGTCAATTTAGGTGACCACCCTTCCACATCTTTTGTGCCCCCTTCGTTTGAAATTGATGCTTGCCTTTAGCATTTGGAGCATTATCTTTATAAGATGGAGCAAAATTTTTCGCTACATATCTCGCCTTTATGGGATTTTAGACATTTCTACCATTGCTATAATGTTCCTCTCCTTTTTAAGGGAAGTTTCTCTTTGATTTTTTTTTCTTTCTTTATTTTGTTGCTTCTTTTTGTGCATTGTACATAACACATCTTCTTAAGTATGAGGGAAGGCTTAAATGTTTGGATAATGCTTTGACTTTGGCATATCTTAATCCTTGATTAATAACTTTTTCTTTTTGGAATTCCTGCTCTTTTGTGTTTGTTTTTGAATAAGTTTGAACTATAATGAATTTTATGCTTAGGGTAAAATTGTAAGATAGGATGCAAGCATGATTAAGTAATTTGTTTTTACTAGGATGAGAGGTTCTTTGCTTTAATAATTAATTTGGATGAAAATGTGCAAGGTTCAATATGATTAAAACTTCATTGTGAGCTTTTGAGCCTATGAACATTCTATCTTTTTGCTACTCTATTTTTTTTTGTTGAGTGTTTATCAAACTTGGGTTACTGATTCTAGAACTTGCCCTATTATGAATTTTGAGACCACATTAATAAGTTCATATGTTAAAAATCAAAAAAGGTGTCTAGGTTAACCCCATTAAGCTAATTGCAACCCACTCTCATGTTATTCCCTTAGGAAAGCCAAGTTGAGCCTTAACATTTTCTTTGTATGCACCGCATTGATTTTGTCTTAAACCTTTTTTAATTTTCCTTTACCCCTTTAAAGGTTATTAATTGAGTTCGGATAATAATAAAAATTACTCTTGAGCTATTTTTGTTGCGTGTTCTACTCCTCAATATTGACACTTAGTGATCAAGGATATTCATTATTAATGTTTATGAGTATTTTAAGCATTCTAAATTTGTTTTATGTTTTATGCTGAGTAACTGGAGGCATTCATCACCAATATTTGCTTTCGCATAAAAGGGCTAAAAATGATTTACAAAAAAAATAAAAAAAGAAGAAAGAAGAAGAAAAAAGAATAAATGTTTTGATTGCTCTAGTCATGATGTTTTACAAAGAAATTCAATTAAGAGAGTAAACAAAAAGATTAGAATTCATGCCCATTGAATTAATTCCTTTTATAATTTTTCACCAAAATTCCCTTTTTTATCAAACTAGACCTAAACTTCGTTACAACCCATTTAAAACCCTTTTTATTTTTTATGCATAAAACTCATATTAAATGGCAAAGATATGATATATGAGCAAGCATATGTAATATCATCCTTTATTTTGACTTGAAAGTTTATTGATACCCTAAACACTTTTAGCGCACTGAGTGAAATCATTGAGAGGGTAATTGAATCTTGTTACATTTGATTTCAAAGAATCTGTTAAGGCAAAAAAAGTGTTTATCTTTGTTTTAAGAATTCATTTATGAAATGCTTGTTTTTTTTATTGCGATATTTCTTAAGTTCACATGGACTATTAATTCAAGATTGTTTGATGGCAAACTAAAAGAGTAAGATATAAACAAATGGAGGGGTTCTTGAGTTTGAGTTAGGGTATGCTTGAGGACAAGCATTATGCTAAGTGTCAGGGAATTTGATGGGCATAAAAATGTATATTTTAATTGTGGTGAATTTTCTTCTATTTTATACTTAATTTCCAATTTTATTAAAAATTTATATTCAATAAATTGAATTTGATATTTCAAGTGCATTAGGGTTGACATGAAAAGATTATATATCAATTTGCAAGATTCTTCAATTTTGAGACAAAAAAAGAAGTGAAATACAATTTTGATATCTTCAATTTTGAGATAAAAAAGAAGTAAAATACAATTTTGATAGAAGACTTGCAGTGATTAGATATGGATGCTTTAAGAAAACTATTTGGGAAGATAATATCTCTAATTTTTAAGAAATATTTTTAGAGATTTGAGCATCATCTTCTCTTATAAATAGAAAGACTTTTCTTTGTAATGGGACGAGAAGGAAAACATGAATAGTAAGGGAAGAGAGCAACCAACCTCAATTGAAGACATTCTCTCTACCATTGTGAACTCATGATTTCATCTCTTTTTCTTTCTAGTTTACTTTTTTTTTCTTTATGAGCTAATTTTCTTATAGCTTAAGCTATGAAAAACCTTATAACAATAATGGATTGATTTTATTTTATTTAATTAAGACATTTTGATTTTTGTATTGTCCGTGGATTATTGTGCTTAATGTTGTTGAGAGTTTGGCCACCTTTTAGTTGATTTGGTTTATGTGAATGAATTGAAAAACAATTTTGCATAATTGACTAAATAATTTATGGTGTGAATTGAATGATATATAGAGATGAAATCATCTAAATGGTATACATGATTCATCTAAATTTAATGATTTTTTATAAAGTATGATGCATTTTCTATCTTGAGAACTCTATAGAGGAATATAAGGTTTACTTGATAGAAATAGGATTAATATATCTCGGAACACAATATTAAGCAATTTTAGGAAAAATCTCAACGTATAAAATAATAAATTATCTTAATTGAATTTAATGAATTGATGTTCATTGGAGTTGTTAGGTGGACCAATAGTCTTAACTCTTTTAATTTAATTGTTGCTAGTTTAATTATTTATTGATTTCTTTTTGTTTGCTTTTAGTCTTTAAATTTCTATAGTTTATGTATTTTGAATTTTCATAATTTAGTTAATTAATCTTTTAAATTCGATTGTTCAAATAATCAAGGGTTAACCATAGTTTTAGTACTTATTTTGTTAAATTCTCATGGGAACGATATCTTTTATCACTTGATAACTAATACTCTTATTAAAATTATTTAAATTTTAACTATCAATTATAAAATATTATTGAAGTTATTATAATTTCATTTTACTCAAAATGAGAAATAGTGCACTGGTTTTTCTTAACTCACATTGGTGGCCTATGACTTCTTATCAATAACTTGATTGTCTTTCTTTATATTGTGTGTCTTTGTAAAGAGCTTAAAATCTATGGTCAGTTGTTTTAGTTCTTTCTCCTAAAATAAAATTATATTGCTTTAGTCTCAATATTTTATTAAATACAAAAAAGATAAGTAAATAAACTAACCAAATCCAAGAAGTGCTCAAAGAATGATATAGATTTTGCTTTATGGCGAGAAGAATCAGTGCCAACCCCTGTCAATCTTTGTGAATCTATTCCTAGAAGCTGTGGCAAACTGAGCTTGAAATTTTGACATAGATGATTGTTGTTGTCATATATCCCATATATCTTGGGAAACGTATTGTGGCTTATTATCACTTCGCCTCTAACTAGATAAAATACTTGAATACCACTTAGTATTTGTATGCTCTCATGAAATTTTAAACATAGACTCCATAGCAACATCCCAAAGAAAATACTTTGCAATACAAAGAAATAAAATATCAACACATGAATACAAATGGTATTAATTTAAAAAAATATAAATTGTACCTTGAACTCCACTTAATAGAAATTTGCAATATTCGTGGGCATCATCTTTTAAACATAACCTTCAAAGTCCAAATGCTCATTGAAAATAAAACTAATATGTTAAAACACTAATGCCTTAGGAGTAAGCTGTGTAAAAATAATGCAAAGGTACATGGTATATAACCAAATAAGATTATTCTTACAAATATATATATAAGATGAGATGATTAGCACAACATACCTTGTACCAATAACCTAGAGCCTAGGTCGATGAGAAGATGAGGGATGAGATGTCGATGCAGTAGAAGTAGCACAAGCAGTCGACGGTGCAAATGCAGTTGATAGTGAAACAGGTGAAGAATGTGAAGGTGATTTGCATATGGAAGAGCCAAAGGTGATAGAGTGGGCTGATAAGACAATGGTACAATAAGGTGATGAAGAGGAAGGCATATCATGTCGGCTTCATCCAATATCCCATCCAAGACCTTGCCCTGATGAACTCTCATGATAATAATCATTCCCATCCTATGTAATAAGTATATATGTATTCATAGATATTCACATACATTCATGCATTATAATATAAATATTATAATTTGAGTGGCGATAAAACTACCTCTAATCACTATTGACGTTATGTAAATGAACATCATCATCCTTATTATTATCATCAACATCATCATCTAACTCTTGATTTTCTAACACACTATCCTTATTTTCACTCTCATCAATGTCAATAAAGGAACCAGTTATATCATTTAAGCTCATTGTTTGATCTTCACCCCGAAGGTTAATTTCATGAATATTTGTGTTATCATCTTGTATTAACAATCGAAACTTCTACCACAGATCTAGCTTTTATTTTGCAAACAGTCCACCAATTATTCTTATCTTAGTTTAAGTTAGGATATTTTGCGTAATACACTTGTGTTGCTTATAAAGTGAGCACAAATGGTTCATACTTATCGAATCTCTTTTTATACTTCACATCAACAAATTTATATTGCTTGTGAACTATCACACCAATATTTGGTCTAGGATCAAATCATTCACAATTGAATAAAACATTTCTCTTAGAAGGTAGTGCAAGGTATTCTAACTCTAAAACTTTGATTAATTGACTATAGTACCTCTTATCAACGCTATAATTTGTTCCTTTTATGCACACCCCACTATTATTAGTTGTTATATTAGAACAATGTGCTATTGAATGAAATTTATAATCGTTGACATAATATCCATTATATGACTTTACAATGCGTAATGGACCTTTTGCCAAATCCTTGATGAAAATATTGATAATATTATTTGAGCAATTATGTGCCTAAAAAGTATATTAATAGTCATATTGAACATTAAATTACCTTAAAAATATTTGAAAATACAAGTTTATCATGCATTTTATATGCTCACATATTTATTAAACCAAACTACAAAATTATTCTCCATATATGCATCAAGTTGATTGTCAACAATGGTTGGATAACTTTGTCATAACCTTGACATGTAAATTCTTCACAACATATGAACAAAATAACACATGTAAGCATCTATAATTGCAATTTCATTTTATCATTATGAAATTGAAAGAGAAATGAATATTATTCAATAAAAGGTACAACTTCCTCACAGTTTAGTAGAATGTTCATATGTGCAATATAATATTTTGTGTCTATTAGTATTCTTATTTTGAATCTCCTTAATAGGTACTTATAGGTTTGAATATAGACAACATTCCATATATTCTTCATAATCCTTTCTTTGTTTATCATTATTTTGAGGGACTTTTTTCGATGTTGTGTATTAACATGAGGCTGAAAGTAGTGAACACAAAATGATGAAGCTTCTTCAACCAAATATGCATTACATATCAAACCTTCCACTTGAGTTTTATTTTGCACGTTAATTTTTAACTTCCAAAGGTACCTAAATGGGCAAAAAAATATATATTTAGTAACTTCAACTTATATATGTTAATATGACATTTATATGTATATTTAGATACAAATTGGTTCATTACCTTTCGAATGAATACATCCATCGATATTGAATAGGACCTACAATTCTCACTTCATATGGAAAAAGAATTGGGAGATGTTCCATACAGTCAAAGAAGCTTGGGTAAAATATGCATTCAAACTTATACAAAATAACAAGAATCTCTTGCTCCAGTTGTCTCATATCATCTACAAGAACTAAAAGGCTTAACATCGTTAGGACTTGCCAAACATGTGTTGGAAGCAATTCCTAAAATGCAATTGATATAAACTGTTGCATGAACACATAACAATCGTGACTTGTCATTCCACCTACTTTGCATGTTCATGCATCTGCCCATATTTGAAACATAGTCATTGAGAAATCGCAATCTTTTAACCTATTCACATGGAGTTTCTTCTACTCATTTGTCAAGAGTGGAATACACTTTAGGATATTTTTCAATTCTAAGATCATGTTCTATTTCAATTTTTGATAAAATTGTTTCAAGTTTTCCCTTGACTTAGTGTTATCTTTGATTTTTTTTTCTTGCACATTCTTCACCAAATTAAACAAATTGTTAAAAAAAAAATTTCTCATTGTACATCACATCCAAATTATGCTCAATCAAGTTGGTTTTTCAATATGGCAAATCCCAAAATATTTTTCATTTCCTCCGACTAGTTACTTTTGAAATGGGTTCATTCGTTGCACAACCATCCATATTGATTACCTTCTACAATCCTTATTCCTCTATCTTTGATAATCTAATATCTAGACCATATTAGTGGTGCAATGTCGATCACGATTCTATTTTTAAGGAAGACTGTTTTATTCGTCTAAAATGGATGTTCTATGGATAAAAATTTAGTTGGTTATCAAACCACGACGTCTTCCCCCTTTGATTTGTCTAAAAATTAAAAGTATGTGAGGAAATATGTGAGAAAATTCAACCTACAACTAAAATAAAATAAAAAGTCATAAAGGTCATTTAAAAGTTTATGTAATTTTTAAATTTTTGTTATAAAGTTTAGAATCTCCTCTAGTAAAAAAGTGAATTAAAAAATAGGAAGAAAAATGACATATATGACTCAATAATTAGGTTTACATGTATAAGAAAATAAGTTTAATGTGTAAAGTTTAAATTACAATTTAAATTTAGAAAATAATTATTAATATTGAAAATACTATATATTTTAAGAAATTATTATAGTACAATTTTATAATATGCTATAATTTGAAAAATATCAAAATGATTAAAATTTGTTAAAATGTCTAAAATGATTAACAAAATAATGGGCTCAAATGTGCATACTATATTTGAAAATAAAAGAAATTACTGAATTTGTAAAAGTCACGTCTTTCAACCTACAAACAAGTATTAATTTTCTTCTTGATGTATTTATGATTCCTCTTCTTTCGCATGAGTTGCAAATTATTTTTTCATTTACTTTTTTTCGCATAGAATAATTACAGAAAAGTGACACGTGAATTTATATTTTTACCCCTTGAAATTAATGAAATTTTTTTTATAATAATTTAAGTTTAAGTGGTTAAACTCTATTACTACATATGATCTAAACACACTAAGACCATTTAAAACTTATAGGATTATTGCTTATTTTAGGTTTTGGAATTTTTAAAATATCCATTTGAGTTGAAATTTTAATTAAAATAAAAAATTCATATATTTTGCATTTCATATATTTTTTATACAAAATATATTTAAAGAATAAATTATTTTAATTATTCTTAAAAATATATTTAAATATATATATTTTTATTTTTAGTTATTCTTTATATATTAAAATATATTTTAAAAATCCATTATTATATATCTAAAGAATAAATAAATATATTGTAATCATTTAAAATATGTTCTTAATTATTCTTAAAATACATTTACTATGTTTAATATAATATTCTTTTAATTATTCTTGAAAATATTTTTATTTTGATTATTCTTTAAATATATATATTTTAAAAAATATATAAAAATGTTATTTTTTTATTTTGTGCATTTTTGAAGATTGTAGTGCCAAAGATGGAAGTTAAGTGACATTTGAAGATGGAAGAATCATCAATGAGGGAATTCGAATTAAATTGTATAATGATTTTGGAAGAGTTAGAAGGAGTTCTATATATGCTTGGAAAGATTCGTAACTTTAGTTTTCAGGGAATAAAACATTTCACAAATCCAAGATATTTAGAGAAAGTTATGGGTATTTAAGCGAAAAGAATTCATACAAAATTTAAGTGTCATACATATAGGTCAATTCAAAAACATATTTTAGAACAATCTATAAAGAATTTAACAAAGCTCTATACTAATAAAAAACTGCTTACAAATTTGAGTTTTTCAGAAAAAGTTATAATCATTTGAAAGGCAGGTACTCACACAGAAGATGAGAGCCATGTTCGTGTGTTGGTCTAGGATACTCAATCCTATGATTAAAACCTCTTTTGATCTTGACAAAGTAGATTGATCATCACTAATGTTTCAAATAAGTGTTGTTTTTGCAGAATTGAATCATTCCCTCTAGAAGAAATAAAGAAGTTGA
>CATIWR010020459.1:0-38935 GCA_949677035.1 Omphalea diandra | reverse complement strand
AAAAAAATCGGTTTGGTTCGGTTCGGTTTTCGGTTTTGGGCTCAATGGCTTGTTGGACTTTTTTTATCTTATATAAAATAATTTATTTTTAGTTTTTTAAACTCAAATTAAAAAAAAATTAAAAAAAATCCCACAAATTCGATTTATTCGGTCTATTCGGTTTTCTTAATTTTAAACCGAACCGAACCGAAAACCGAATTTTTTTTATTTTTTTAAACCGAACCGAACCGAATTTACTTTAAAACCGAACCAAATAGACCGAATTCACTCGGTTCGGTTCGATTTTTCGGTTTCGGTTCGGTTTTGCTCACCCCTAGCTCCATATCTCCCATCAAATCTCCATCTCTCTCTCACCAACTTCATCGCCTCTCCATGTCACTATATCACTTCCAAATTAATTGCAACTATTCATAATAATTAAACCAACTTATACTTTAAAGAAAATTAAAATACCACCCCAAATTTTCTTTTTAATCATTATTTTTTAAAAGAAAAATTAGTTATTAGGGTTCACATTTATGGCTTTTACATTATAGATCAAAGTACACGACTAAATACAAAACTCAAATAAATTGGTATAACTACTTTCTATACGTTACATAAAGTCACATCAAAGGGTGGGAGCTAATAATCTATCATCACTAATTAATTAAATAGTTGATCTTAAATTAAAAAAAAAAACTCTCGTTAAAGAAAGAATATAATAATAATCTTAAATAAAAATTTTTAATAATAAGAAATAAAATAAATAAACTAATAACAAATATTAAAATATTCACCTTATTAAAAAATAAAAAAAAAATTATCATTGATAAGATACTATGATAGTAGTCTCAAATCAAGAAAAGCATAAAGTTATTTTTAGAGAAAGAAAGAGGAAGATGGCTATCATTTTTATATTAGATAAGAAGAAATTGGCAAGGGATGAGCATGAATTGATTGAAATTAAATAAATTGGTCAAATTAATATTATTTGATTGGTTTAATTTGATTTTTTTTTTATAATTCTGTATGGTGGAATTTTAATCTAAAAAACTTTAATTTTTGGTTTAATTTGGTATATAAAAATTAAATAATCAAAATTTATTAAAAATCAAATTAAATCATAGAAACTTGACTCAAAATAATCTAAAAATATATAATTTTGAGTAAATCAAATGAACCAAATGAAAATTTATGAATTTGATTTGCTTCAATTTATATGCATACAATTTGTATTTATCTGATCCAATTTACTTGAATATTTTTTTAAAAAATAACTCCATTCAATTTAATTAATTTAGTGCAAGTGTGGAACATGCCGCTGCTATCATCAACAAAATGAGCTATCTAAAGTTGGTGGTCCTTTTTACCACACGCAAGACGTCTTTTCGCCGTCTGTGTGGCTGTGATTGTAGAGGATCCCCGTTGATTATTGTTCCTTTGGTCTCTCCACGTGATCCCGGTTCGTTAGGTACCGCCACCATATGGCCGTTCACGGCCACACATCTAAATCACATGCTATATTAGTTGTGCAAATGCATTTTCAGAATGTGTTGGAGCTATTGATTGATTGATCAGGGCAATTTTGGCATATAAATTTTTTATAACAATATATTTGGTAATTTGTAGTAATTGGCCTTATTACTTAAAAAATCCTAAAAATTTTAGCATATTTTTCAGATTCATCCCATCATTTTTCAACTAAAAATAATTAAATTTTAATTTTCTTTGTAAATCTATTTTCCAATTAAATTGCGGTCATAAAAAAATGGATAAGAGATCATTTTGGGGTCTAAAATTTTTTAGAAGGTCCTATTAAATGGAAATTTTACTTTTTAAAGTCTAATTAAATTCAAATTAGTTTCATGTATTGGTGACTTTTTCTTCACATAGTCTTGATTGTATAAATGACGAGCAAATAAAATTTTGCATTTCTATTTTCATCAAAAAAATTTTGAATTTCTATCAATCTATGAATAATAAAAAAAATTAGAAAAGTTGAAATTTATTGCATACTTAACATTATATATTACTAAACATCAAATTTATTTACAAGCCAAATCTAATAACAGTATTCATGAATTTATTGAACTTCTTCGAAAAGTTAATTTGGATTTAAATTGACTTTTGAAAAATTTAGAAACTAAAATGATTCTTCATCTATTTTTTAATGAATCAAATCTGATAAAAAATAGATTTACAAATAAAAAAAGTCAATATTTTAATAATTTTTTGGTTGAAAACTAAAATAAGAGATAGATATAAAAATTATGCTTAAATTTAATATTTTTAAATAATTAAACCTTATTATGAAATTGCAAAATTAGCCTTTAGTTCAAAGTATTCGATTTATTTCCATAGCTATGAAATCTTAAATTTGAATCTCGTGTAGACACCCATTTATTTTTCGGGCTCCATAAGCTTCTTCTTGTTCTATTTGATTTGGTTTTAGAAAAAGAGAACCCTAATCTTGCCAACTTTAGTAATTTAGGGTGTTTTCAATTAATATTTTTATAGACTTTTTTTATTAAATGAATTTTATAAAGTTTGTAGATTTTTTAATGATCCTTATGAAGTTTATAAATTTATAAATGACTTTTGAAGACTTTTATTTTCAAAATCCATAAAAGTTTTGAGAAATCTTGAGAGAATTTGAAAGAAAATTTTTTAGATGTATTATCCTAAAAAATCTTATTGATTTTAAAAGTTATTAATTTTTTGAATATCGGTAAACTTTCATGGACTTCATAAAAGTTATAATTGAATACACCTAGATTTTTATAGATTTTTTTTTTGTTTTTAGAAATCTTTAATGAATACCCCTTGATTTTTATAGATTTTTTTTTAAAAATCTTTAAAAGTTTTTATTGAATATCTCTAAATTTTTAAAAAGTCTTCAAAAGTCAATATTGAAACCCTCATGATTTTTAATATCCATTAAATTTTTTAATTTTCCTAATCTAATACACCCTACTTAATTAGACTCTTTGAAGCGCCCTAAAAAAATGAGCCAAAATTACCCTTATTAGATAGTTCAACCTTATATATATAGAGAGAAATATTGAAATTTGATCTCAAAAAAATAGCAACAAATTTTTTTATACATGTATATATGTATAATACAAATTCGATATATATATATATATATAATACAAATTCTAGTTCAGAAAAATAGAGACTCGACCTTATGGTCTAAACAGCTCAAAAAGGAAGTTATGAAGTCCAACCTCTAAGTTTAGGCTGTAGACGGCTTTAAAAAAAAAAAAAATTACGCTGTCGCCGAGCAAAAGAAGATCAATATCCAATATAAGTTCAAATATCTTGGTCCAAAGCCCACCAGCAGAAACTAAACCGAAGATCAATGTCCAATACAGACTCGACCTTATTGTCAAGCAGTAATGCTTATGGATAGGAGCATTTACAACAATTGAAGATAGATTTTTTAGATCAGAAAAATAAAAAAAAAGTTGTATTACACCCATTATCACATAGATTCACATATTGCTCACACCCTACAGAAAGTGTAGTATATAAAATTATCCCAAAAATACTATTGAATTTCGTAAAACATCTTTAGAAAAAAAGAGTACTATAAATGACAATAAAGCAATAATCACCGTTAAAGAATCATTCGAGTGTATCTTTTATCTTAGAGTTAATAAACCAATGAGCATACATCAATGAATAGCATTTATTACTTTGTTGAATATTAGTTAATCAATCTCTGCCCTTTATTCTACTCAATTGTTAGTCATTAATATCTTATATTGATAAAATTTCATGTGTTTATTGTTAATGTCTTACATGGGTACAGGCTGCACTAATAAGACTATTTTCATTCTACTTGAGAAATAATACAAATAGTCAAAATTTACCATAACATCTCCTAGAAAAAAGCCTGTTGGTGAAATTGATAGAACCACAAGAAGTTATTCTTCAAAATCAAGAATATATATAGGCTCTCAAGACGTGACACACTCTACATTCTGTAAAAGATTAAACTAAACTAAAGAGAGAAAAACGAATGAAAGGAGTTAAAAAGAAAAACAGAGAGAGGAGAGTACAATTAAATGTTGAAAACTCTTCTTAATCCCATCTTTCTTTTCCTTCCAAGACTAAGCTTCTTTTATCTCTCCACTTCATCATAAAAAGGACAAAGGCATATGACCATCTTGGTCTATATAACTCACTCTCCTCTATTGAATTGTAAGAAAGTGAAGCTCACACACCTACACAGAATTTGAAGGTAGCGCAATTTATACTGCACCGTCTCCCACATAAACATCTAAATACTTGCAAATATAACTAAAATTGATTCCAACCAGGGTTAGTTGCTCTTAATTGAAAACCATAACAGAAAAATATAAATCACCAACTATCTCTGTCTAATAGAGAACTCAAAAGAACAGCCGACTATTTTTACTAAATAGCAAATTAACAAGACTATTACAAAGAATTTCCATCCCAAAAATATTATTCACTTGGTTTTAAAAAAATATATTTGTTCGACTCATTTTCACAAAATAAAATCAATTGAGTAATATTAATTATGACTTTCAAATAATTTAAAATCATTTTAAAAATGACACCCAAACTGTATAAGCATAAATATGGCCACAAATTTTTTAAAAATATATATAATTTAAGGCATAAAATGACATCTAAATATGATTCAATGTATATTAAATTATTAATTAGCTAGATAAAGGGCCATTCCTAAGCTTGGGTTTGAACCTAGATTAGATCGGGTCAAACTAGTTTCGGACTAACCTAGTTTGAAACCTTGTACTAGGCAATTTGATTTTGGGTCTAAGGGCCTTGGACCTAAACTAGGCTTGGGTTTGAACCTAGACCCAACTGGGTCAAATGTAGCCTTAGTTGACCCTATTCCTCAAGCTTGAACTAGCCCAAAACCTTGAAGTAGGTGATTCGATCCTAGGTTTAGGGGCCTTGGCTCCTATACTAGAGCAAACAACTAATTTCGATTCAATTTCAAGCTAAACGCCAAAAAAAAAAAAAAAAAAAGGAAGGTCCAATTCAATAACATGGTTTGCAGTCAATAATGTTTTTTATTTCCTTTTTCCAGTAATATTTTTAAATTCAATCATTTTGTTCAATTTATTTTTTACTTTAATTTTTAATGTAATATATAAAACTAAGCTTTTTGTTTAGATATACTAATTAAAAAATCATGTAGATAAAAAAATAATATATTTTTAAAATATTTGGTTCGAATAGGAACGAAATCAGGCTTCAATAACAATAGAATCATGAACTATCTCTAAAACATAACCAACCTAAATCATCCAATCAAGAGCCAGTTTTGGTTTAAGGTAACTTATTGCTTATTATTAATGTCAAATCATGATAGTAATTATGTCATTTATTGATATAAGACTAATCTATAGTTATAAATATTAATAAGTTAATTAACATAAAATAAAATATGATAATAAACTAATAAAATAGCACGTATATATGATCAATTTGTTATTTTCATCCTCGATCAACATAATTTTTTTCCTTTATGCTCAAGAACAAGAGAAATCTACATGGTTGCATAATAAAACTTTTGTTTTCAATAATAGTAGTAAAAATTCATATACAATTAATACTACCTCATTAAAATGGGTTAGGTCTACTCCTATATCAAGTCCATCTCAGCATCACAGGTCTCAATTATGCAACCTGCATAAGCCTAATTAGGTTTAAGATGGACTTTCAATTGAGTGGCCAACGTTGGCTTGGCCCATTTACATGAGTCTTTAACTCATCTCTTATCTTCATTAGAAAAGCTAATCCTCATCAAAAAGGAAGTAAAGTTATCGTCCAACATAGACATAGTCCACTCAAATCACTATATAAAGAGTCAAAACCAAGTATTTTATTCATTTTACTCTCACATACTCTCACTTGATCTCTCAAATAGAGTATACTGACTTAAGAATCATAGTAGACTTCCAATATAGAACTGAATTTCCTCTCACTTGTCTTGCAAATCCCAAACTAGAGGACTTGAGTTGTTCATTTATATCCAAAAAGACTCATTTAGACTACTAACTGCTCTTCTATATCCAAAAAGACTCGTCCAGACTACTAGTTTGGTAGCTTAGCAATATTAACAATAATTAAAGTTTTTTATTTCAGAAATACTAGTAATACACACACACACACACACTCATATGTGTGTCTGTGTGTATGTATTTGTGCGTGTGTGTGTCTTTGTATGTGTGTGTATGTGTGCATGGAATTTCTCAAATGTAATATTTGATTGTAATATCAAATTCCCACTAACCAAATAAATTAAAAGATCTCAGAGTCTTTATAGCCAATATCACTTTTAAGAACTATGATATCCACACAAATACTTTGATTAATAAATTCATAATAATTTATCATTATTATTACTCTCATTTTCTACATCTCTATTTTCTCTATTAACAATAAGACGTTAAAGTTTTATATGCTTAAAATCACTAAAATTTTATTGTTCTTTGAAAAGAGCATAACTCAACATCTCAATCCATTAAAAGTGATTCATAAATAAAATCATACATAAGTAATCTTAAAATTAAACTTACTCAACTATGAAGTTTTCATTTTATTTCTATAGCAAGTAATAGACATTGTCTATAAATGTCTATTTGACATCATCTCATATAAAATACTCCTTCATTAATATTACAACATAATTCTATGTGAGTTTCAAACTAATATGTGAGTTTCAAACTACTTATTTAATAAAGAAAGTTTGAGTATGAATTTTAAATCACTCCATAATACTGATTCAACCAATTATTTTTGTCCTTAAAAACTTCATGCATCTCATAACTTGCACAAAATTTTATAAAGTTCTTTCACATATATGAAAACACAAATGAGATCATCATAATATATCAATAATGATGACAAAATATAAACTTAATGACGATTTATATTAATAGTTTTGACAATAAATTTGTATTACCCAACAAAACATATTTGACACAGAGAATAAAAAGAAATAAATATACTCTTATTAACCTCATGTAAATTTGTATTACCCAATACTATATATTTGGCATAAAAAATAAGAAGAAATAAACATACTCTTATTAGCTACCATCAAAACTGGCTATTAAAGCTTTTAAGCATTCAACGATCATGATAAGGATCTCATTGACCATTAACAAGGTCTAACAATTATAATGATAAAGTTTTGATAGATTTTTGAGACTGTATGAATATGGGCTAATTTTTTCTTAAAAAGTCTATATAAAGCCATCTTATATGAACTTTAAATAAGTTACTGATATTATAAATAAAGAGATATTTTGAGAACAAAGTTCATTTTGCATTTTTTTTAGTCGTTAGAGAGTTATTTTGAAAAAAGAAAAAGATGAAGCTACTTCAATATTCAACTTCAAGGTTTAGCTCAAGCATAGATCTTAATTCTGTGTTATACTACTCTTATAAAAGAGAAGCTCGAATGTTAGTGAGTGATATCTGTTTGAGTAATTTTATAATTTCTTATGAGACGATCATAGCTTTAGTTGGATAGTTTAGAAACTCTTATTTGTTCTGAAAAGTTTAAGATAATGCCTAAAATCTATTTTGGATATCTTCTTTAGTTATGAATATCTTCTTTTTAATTCTTAATTCATAAAAATTATCAAAATTCTATTCATCTTTCTCTAAGGCTCCTTAGGAAAATAAATGGTATTAGAATAGAATCTCTTTTGATCAAACTTAACTACAAAGAGCAAAAGATTATGGCAAGTTAAG
This sequence comes from Omphalea diandra, assembly GCA_949677035.1. Classification (NCBI taxonomy): domain Eukaryota; kingdom Viridiplantae; phylum Streptophyta; class Magnoliopsida; order Malpighiales; family Euphorbiaceae; genus Omphalea; species Omphalea diandra. The sequence goes on along the minus strand of CATIWR010020459.1, from coordinate 31,189 downwards.
AAAAATCACAATCCATCTACAGGTTTTCATTTTTCAGTAAAAATGGCTAAAATTTTATCTGAATTGAAATTTAAAATAATCTATTACTAATTTTAGATATTTTCAAATAATTAGAGCAAAATCAAGTTCAATCTCCCTTATCTTCACTGTGTCTCTAAAAGCATTAAAAGAGATTTTTTCTACAAACACGAGTCTTAAAATTCTGATGGTGCTAAATCAATTTCTAAAATTTTATTATATGAGATGGATTAGTTGTCTAGCAATGCTAAAAGAAAAATCTTGATCCTACATAAATTTCTGATGATTTTGAAAGTTTCTCAAGATGATGCGTTAACATAGGACGAGAGAAAAAAAAAAAAAATTAGAGATTAGGATCCTTTATGACTTATAATATTATTCTCAAATGGAATTTTATATTTTGAAAAAAAGTGCAATATCATTTAAATCTAATTTGTGAGTACCGGAAATTAGTTTGAGATTAGATTTTAAAAGAAAATTAAATCCAAATATTATTTTATTAAAAAATGAAGTATGGAATAGATTTCAAAAAAAGGCCAAAGTTTAATGTTTTAAATAATTAAACTAAAATAAAACATATCATTGATATAAAATTAGATTAATCAAAATATTTATTCATAAAAAATAATTTGAAGTTAATATTCCAACCTTAATTAATAAAATAAGAAGTTAGTCCCGCATATAACCGAGCCAACACTTTTGAGTTATGACAGAATTTTGATATCTTTATTCTCCTTATTAAGTGAAAAATTATTTCTGCGTGTTAAAAAAAAATAGACTTTAATACTTATAATATTTTTTTTTAAAAAAATGAATCACTTATCTTTATAAGAAAGAGAACATACAAAAAAATTTTTGTGTGCTGAGTTGGTGCGATAATTTCTCATCCTGTTTGGTTGTAGCTGTTTCCCAAAAGAAAAGAGGCTGAGTTTGTGGAAGAAAGTAGGTTGGATCTTGTGATAGGAAGGCCCTAATGTTTCCCATAATGGACCAAGCTTGATTCACGAAAGAATGTTTCAAAATGCACTGGGCTCATTGTAGTCATTCCTTCTTTTATTTTCAAAAAATGGGAAGAAAGCTAATCCACCAGTAAGTACGAAGAGCATGGTGGCGGGAGATGAAATTCTTACGGTTACATTTTCCCGCGAAAAACACCTTTACTATCTATCTATAATATTCTCCTTTCCTTTTCTTATTCAAATCAAAACCACCCAATCCCTCTTTATCCATCCAAACATAACATCAATCATAATGCCTTCAATCGCCCGATCCAACACCACGCCTCAGAAGCGGACGTTGAGATCTAACTTAGCGGAGGAGGAGATCCAGGTTTCTTCACCTGTGAAATGGAAATCGCCTCGCCGATGCTTGAATTCGATCCCAAATCCAAATGTGAGCATTTTTGCTTTGATATTGGCATCTTCAATTTGTTTATTTTTCTTACGCTTTAGTTGTGTAGCTGATTGTATTTATAACAACTGATGAAATGGATTCACCATAGTTATTTAATCTACAGAAATGTGGTATGATTACAGCTTAGTATTAATCTTCTGATAAAACAAAATAATTGCACCTTAATGACTGTTTTTTTAAAGGAATTAAAGTTATGGCGCTTAGTTCGCAATTTGGGTTTTGTGGAGCTGAAAATGAGGAGAACGGTCAGATTAGATGTATTATCTATTAATAATTCCCTTTTTTTTTCCAGCAATTAAGTGCGAGTTAGCTAATTAGCTTGATCGCCTCAACCGTATTATTTGTTAGTTTTTTTTAGTCATCTGAAGTGTATAGTTGGGAATAGAGAATTGAATTCTCATCTGCCTCCTCCTTGGTGACCAGCTATCATTTTGGTTCTTTAATATGATAATGATTGGAAACCACTGGGTTCCCTTCACATGTTTTCTTATTTCACTTCTTTCTAGTAATGGAATGATAGATAGATAATAGATGTCACTTGTAATTCAGTTTTGCCTTTTCTCCATGTTCCAGCTTTTCCAACCAATGCAATTACCAAACATAATACAGATGTCTTTTAGTATTGTTCCATTCTGAATCCAATTAGGCTATTTTTATATTATTTAATTTTTCAGCATTATAGGATTCTTCTTTGTGGAAACCATTTGTATCTCATTAATCAATACCAGGCAGTATTCTTGTAAAACATACACTACCTAATAGTCCGGCTAAGTACATTGCAAATGCAGATACTTGTAACCATATACATGTAAAAGAGACAGCAATGCTAGGATAATCTTTGGGTTGAATCTGTAAACACTCTGATCCTTGGTGATCAAAACCCTAAAAACAACACAAATTGAGTTAATTTGTTTCTTTGCAGTGTGGCATGCCATGAGTTTTTAAAATTTGCTATTTTTCCAGGAAATTGAGAAGGATTCATGCGGGAAGCTAGAGATGACTTCCAAATCTCCAGCTAAGAAAATGTCTGTTGATTTCCCTGACAAAGCCAACTGGAATCCTAAAGGCAAGACGCATCACAGATTTCTGTAATATTGCATTTCATGTTTTGTAGGTCTTAAAGAATAATTGGGCTTTTTTTTTTTTTTCTTTTTCAATAGATATGGAGCAAATGAGTGCACTGAAAGGGGCACTTCATGTGTCAACTGCACCGGCTACTGTTGTATGCCGTGAAGATGAGCGGAAAAGGATTATTGATTTCTGCAAGGCATGCATAGAACAGGAAAGGGCTGGAAGTTTATACGTGTGTGGATGCCCTGGGACTGGGAAGTCATTGTCAATGGAGAAAGTGAAGCAACATTTGGTTGATTGGGCTAAACAGGTAGGTCAAATTAGTCTTCTACCTGTCCATTCCTTTTTATTCTTTTGATTGAGATTCCCACATGATGTCAACAAGAATGATCCACTATGATAGGTCCAATTGCATGTCTTGTTTTTCTATTGAATTTGTTGGATTTCCCCACGTTTGCTGTTGTGTTTTCTTCATATTGTGAATTTGACATTGAAAGGATGACTAAAGGTTTATTTTTATCGTTTTTAGATTGTTATGCCATTTTGTGCATAATAGAAACATAACTCCATAGTCTTAACAGCAGGTGCTTTGGAATGCCAGTACCTTTATGCAGCACTTTCTTAGTGTGCCCTGTTCACTATTGGGTTGCTTCATATTGTCCTTCGTTATTAGTATGATATCTTCATAAATTCCTTTCTGATGTATTTTTATGAATACTTGAATAGTGAAACCATTTCACTACTGCTTTACTGACCTTATAAATGTTTCCATATAATAGGCTTTATGAATTGTGTAATGCCTTGAATAAAGAAATTGATACTAGAGTACTCAAGTACTTCAATCATTCACCAAAAGTACTTTGGTCCCATGTCTTGTACTTCTTTCCTTTATTTGACTGAGAAGGGACTATGTATAAATTAAAGCAGTATCAAAATGAGGCTTTGGTGAAAAATGCCAATTTGATAGTGCTTATCACGTCTGTTTAAGAAAAAGGAAATAATAATTGAAGGACCTTGAACAATGCAATTGTTGGAACTTAAGAACCGAAGTGTGATAATCAAACCCTTTACAACTGTCAGTCTCATCCTACTGCTTTATATTTTTGTTGCTTTGTTTTCTGCTCTTTATTTGCATCAACACTAATGAAGTTGTTCTCTTTACCAGGTGGGTTTACAGTCTCCAGATGTGTTGGGTATGAATTGTACCTCTCTAACAAACACCTCCGATATTTTCAGCAAGGTACTGACATGAAGCATTAATCTTGCCATTGAATAAATACACACATATATCTATACACACATAAATATACAGCATACACTTATCAGCTTATTTTTCTCACCAGATAATTGGTAAGAACCTACCAAGAAAAAGAACCAATGGATCTACCTCACCTTTACAACATCTTCAGAACTTGTATTCTCAACAGCAGCAGTCATCAGACACAAAAATGATGTAAGAAGCTTCTCATGTATGTTAGTAAAGTATGTTGAGGGCTAGGTAAAATAGAACATGACAATCGGTGTGTGCAAGATCTGTTGGAATTTGATGATTCCTCTTCTGACTTATCAAGTTTTTATCATATTTTGGAGCTAATTTCTTTTCCTTTTGCAGGCTAGTGATTGCTGATGAGTTGGATTACTTGATCACCAAAGATCGAGCTGTCCTTCATGATCTTTTCATGCTTACAACTTTCCCGTTTTCTCGATGCATATTGATAGGTATCTTTGGAAATGTCCCTTTATGAAGGCTTTGCTCATCTCTACAAAGTAGTCTATAAGGATAATTTAAATTAGGGTCGTGAATTTGTTTGCTAGTTGCCCCTTTCGCATGCATGAACTAAATTTACTAATTTATATTTGCAGGCATAGCAAATGCCATAGATCTAGCAGATCGTTTTCTTCCAAGACTTGAATCATTGAATTGTGAGTGCGTCACTAGCTTTTATCTAATTGCTTAATTTCTTATGATCTTCATCGGCTATACAAAAAGAACTTGTTCTTTGGTTGCTATCCCTTGTATTCTCATCTCAATATCATTCATGTTAGACAAGCCTTACTATAAACCATAAAGGCTAGAATTTAGTTTCCTGAATGATGCACTTCTCCCAGTTTCCTTGGCTGAATCAGTATAAATAGCATGCGTATACTTCTTGGCTGTATACATCTTTCGTGGGTTTTCCGCACCTCTCTAGTTACCAGCAAATGGTTTTGAAATTAACTTCTTGAATCTTTAACTTCTAATGTGTTTCTATTAGTTTTTTTTCTTACACAGTCATTAAGCATGCTTTTTAATTTCAGAGATGTGCTCACTGGCTAATTCATCCAATTCTTCCTGATAGGCAAACCTATAGTGGTGACATTTAGAGCCTATTCTATGGAGCAAATCCTCAGAATACTTCAGGAGAGGCTGATGGTAATTCCTATCCTCCCTTTTTGCTTTTAGTTTTCCTGAATTAAATAAAAGAATATAAATTTTCATCTATTGTACCAAAGCAAATATTTGCGCATTAATGCCTTGAAATAATTGTTCTGTACTAATAGGCACTACCTTGGACTGTTTTCCATCCACAAGCACTAGAACTCTGTGCTAGAGTAAGTCCATGATTTTTCTTATGATGCACTCTGATTGACAGGGTTTCCTTTTCTTCAGTTGGCCTATTGCCATTATATACTGACTAGTTGACTGTAACCAGAAAGTTGCAGCTGCTTCTGGAGACATGAGGAAAGCTCTTTGTGTTTGCAGGTTAGTGTTATCTGTTTTTGTTGCACTTCTTTTTGGTAGGTTTACTTGTAATCTGAGTATATTGTTACATACAAGTGATAAATTTGTAATATTGTTGCATGAAAGTGATAAATTTGTATCGGTGCTTAATTATGTTATGCAACTTCAATCAATTAGGGCTTTGGCATATAGCAGTATTACTTATAATCTTGATATTTTCTTAGGAGTGCAATTGAGATTCTAGAAGCAGAATTAAGAGAATCTACAAGCAGGTCATTGGCAGTGGAGAGAGAGTCTTCCCATGAACAAACGGCTCCAGCTTGTAAATTCTTTCAAAAGAAAGAACATTGTATTGTGAGTGCTCACTTTTAGCAGCTTCATTTTTTTTTAAAAAATTTCTACTAACTACTAGCATTTTTCCACTAGTCTTCTGCTGGGTAGTCTCTGTATTCCCCACAGGACAAACATGCTGATTGGTGAGGGATGAGAACAACCCAAATTAAACAGACTAATCTTTCTAAAAATCAACTCTATTATTCTTTCCAGTCCCTTGCCATATTAAAGGATTTTGGTTCCGTGTAACTAATGCAGTAGCCCGATAGAAACCACCATATTTCTTTCTGTTTGCTTCACAGTGCCTTCTCTAAGCTGGAGAAAGGGGAAGTGGTGGGGGGGGGGGTGGTTAGCCTTCTCCTGCTAACCACGTTGCCAATAGTGTTCAAGGTCATAGGAGAACTTGAATGAAGGATTGAGTTCATGGCCTCCAGCCTCGCTCTAAGGGCATGTTTTTTCATTTTAAAATTGATAGCAAATATGATAGTTTTCTTAGTTTTTTTTTTATGTAAAAGTTTCTGTCGTTGTTATCTAAGTTCATGCTACTAGCTTTTGAAGTATTATTGTTTTATGTATAATCCTTGTTCCTAATTATTTTTCATTTTAGGTGAGGATTGATCAAATGGCTGTTGCTTTGTCAAAAGCATTTCGATCGCCTGTAGTGGACACTATCCAATCTCTTCCACAGCATCAACAAGTAAGTTGTATTGGTAACATGTTAATTTCAGATATATGTACCTTTTATAAATTTAGCTGAAAATTGCTTTGAAGCGCTTCCACTGCTTATAATTATGTCGATATAGTACCTTTTGCACCAAATCCACAAGAGAAATATTCTTTTTCTCCCCTTGTCAAGGAGCTTGTTTTAATGCTCAAGTGTCTATTCAGTGTCTTATTGACTTATGACCTACAGATAATACTGTGCGCTGCAGTGAGGTTTTTTCGAGGAAAGAAGGATACTGTTGTGGGAGAGGTATGCTCTTTTAAACAATAATGATGATAACAAGAACATCTGTATGTTGCTGATGGTATCTAACCTCGTTACATGGGTGCAGCTGAATAGAACTTACATAGACATCTGCAAGTCAACAATGATACCACCGGTTGGAATTCTGGAATTTATGAGCATGTGCAAAGTTCTAAATGACCAGGTAAACAAGAAAACATTTGACCAGGTCTGCATGTGAATACTGCACTTAACTAGGTTTGGTACGAGTTGTCACTTGCTATGAGATTCACTATTAATGAAATGATAATGGAAGGATTGAAATTCAAAGCGCAGGGGCTTTTCCAACTGGGTCAGTCTCGTGATGATAAATTGAGAAGATTGACACTAAAAGTAGATCCTGCAGACATCACTTTCGCTTTGCAGGTACGGATAATTTAATAAATGTCTGTTCATAACTTTTTTGTTTCCCCTTCATTATCACTTTGTTTCATATTGTCTTCGTATGTTCATTTCAACAGGGCGTCCGTTTCTTTCGGAATTGTCTTCAGTGATTTAATCTGCTTCAACATCGTATTCAATGGCTATATATCATTAACTTCTCCAGCAGTCCAAGTTAAAGGTCAGCATCTGCTGTTTTTGAATTAACTATCTTCGTTGGATTTACTAGTTTCTGAAAGAATTCTTTCTGTGATTGTATTGTTGTTTTTCAGCTGTCAGGAGCTCAAAAAATTTAAAGACAACATTTGAATGTTCTCACATGTTAAACGTGGTTGATGAAAACATGCCAAGATCGCGGAAGGTGGAACCAGATTCCGTAAATGACATTCATTTTCTTGAGAATAATAAGGAAATTCCAGTGCAACATAAATTCAACAGAACTATACATCATTTATAGCTTTGTCACTGCCTTATATTTTCTTTTTTTAAGTTAATCAATGCATTATGGCCTTGTTTTTTCTCTCTATTTTTGGAGTTAGGTTAGTCGTGTTGTCTCTTGCTGGTCATAAGGCAAAGGTTCATGGCAAACATTTTTGTAGTTAATATCTTCAAACTTGAAGTGACAAGTTCTATAACATGCATAATGTAGAACTCTAAAACTAAAATAAAAACAGAGCGCTTCAAAAAAATATCTAATCAATATATATATATATATATATATATATATATATATATATATATATATATAATTTTAATTTTATATTCAGTTTTAGACTAGTGATTGTCACATTTGAATTAATTGTTTATTTGAGATAAAAATTTGATATTTGTCAAATTAATTATTTGATATAAAAGAGATTAAAATTTTCATATAAAATCACTTAATTAAAAATAATTAAAAATAAAAATAAAGAATTATTAAAAGAAACTTTAAAATAAGCAATTTAAATATAAGTTAAATAATATATACACATATTATTTATTAAGCACATTTTTATATGAATATTTTTAGATATATTTTAGATAATATATTAAATTATACTTGTGTAAAATGTGAATTATCGAATAATAATAATAATAATAATAATAATAATAATAATAATAAATAATGCTCTTTATAGTTACTTTATCTAATAACAATAATAATAATAACAACAAAGTAATTCTACTTTGTCATTAACGAAATTTTAATAGGTTAACAAAAGAATCACTATACTTTATAAAAATAAATGGCTCACATATCACAAAAAACAAGTACATTTTTCTATAATAAAATAATGAAAAAATCATTATATTTAATAAAATTAAAACGTTATTTTCAATTTCAGTAAAATAATTCATATTATTTAATTTTTTCTTAATGGAAGAAAATTACGATACTTAAATGAAAAATTAACATTATTTTCACCTTTAATAAAATACGTATTTAATGTAAAATTATAATAGATTAATGAAAAAGTTATCTCATAAAAAAATAAATACCTTATTTATTTTCTTAAAAAAATTACTTAAACATAAATATACTTATTTTATTAAGTGTAATGTTTTATTTTCATTAATGAAACTTTGGTTTAAAACAAAATAACTACGAAAAACCGTTGGTTTATTAATTTTTTTTGAATTAATATAAAAAAAAAATGGTTGTTCAGTACTCATTAATCTAATTCGTCTGCCGACGAAGTAACACTCAAAAATGCCCGTGGATCGTCATAGTACCGTATGAAAGGCACACAGAATCTATCGCTTTGAGGCCACAAAATAATTAAGAAGATTTATGTGCAAACAATGCAATGATATCAAAATCAAACGACAGCCATGCCAAGTGCAGATAGTCACAGAGTTCAACCTAAAGCCTCGGATTCACTAAACAAAAAGAAAGATACCAGCTAAAATATAACAGGATAAACTGTCTCAAATGTAACACCGTAAGCAACTCAATCGAACAACCCAGCTACCATATCCTCCTCCGATTCTTCAGCAGGTTCTTCTTTCTCTTCCACCTTTGCCGCAGCAGTTGGGGCAGTATTCCCAGAAGCAACAGCTGCAACTGGAGCTGCAGCAGCGGCAAACTTGCTTGGATCCTGAATTTTAACAATTGAAGTAGTTGATTAATGTCATGAAAGAACGATGAGACAACAGAAATAGGAACCCAAAAGGAAACAAAGAGAGAAGCTGTACATCAAAACAAACCTTCAAGTATTCTTTTACTTTCTCAGCCTGTGGAAAGGTGTATTCAGATGCCACTGAAACAGAAAGCACATTCTTGTAAGTATTCACGAACATGTGCGGTGCAGCAGCAAGGGTTGGGAACGAGATGGACAGAGACAGGGAAGCGACCATGGATACCCCAGTTGCAAACTTGCCCACAAGATCGTCGTCTGAGAGATCAAGCACCTCAGGGCTGAAAACCGATCCCTTGTCATAGACAGAGAGGATAACAAGACCATAAGAGAATGGTCGTATTCCTAGCTTTGAGAGGAGAGCAGACTCAGATGAGCCAACCTTTTCACCCTTCTTAATCAGATCCACAGGGGTAATGATTTCCACAGTCCCCTTGTTAATCTTGGTTGGGATGTTCAGCACCTGAAATCATAGTGTGAGATCACCGCAGACACAACAACTGCAAAAACACGAAATGCATCAAATATAATAAACCTGAAAGAAGGATGTCTGAGAGGGATCCAGTCCAGTATTCCCAGGTGGGACGACAACATCAATTGGAGCAATGAGGCCAACACGTGCAGGAGCTCCAACCTATGAAAATGTTGAGGTTATAAGACTACATGCATCTTAAGGGTAGTTGTTGATAAATTGAAATTAAAACTAAAAAGTTATTAGACACGTCATCAAAATAAAAACACCAAGAAATTGAGCAGAAAGGGCCAATAATACAGTGAAACCAAGTCAGTGGAGTGAATAGAGGGCAACCATTCAACTCAAATAATATGCACCATCGTTAAATTAATAGATACTATTGCTGAACAATCCCTGATATGTGTTGCACAAATGTGTAATCCGTCCAATCCTCAGATTAAGCCATTATAGATTGAGGTGGCAAATCCCAATGTCTACAAAGATATTTAAACACATGCTATCCTTCTAAGTGAAACATAAATAAATACATTCACAGATGCATATTATAACCAATAAACGAGAACGTTGAATATTCACTAACTTTCACAAGGACAATCAATGAAAAGATTGGACAAAGAAAGATTTTTATATTGCTAGCAACTACATTACAATATTAATTTTGTATGGAAGCATTTGTCTTATAAGGCATGAAATATAATGTACAACCTACAGCAAAGCAAAATATAAATGAAAAAGTTTGCCACTTTTTATACCCTAGTATATGGAAAACAAATATGGGAAAAAAATAATTAAGATATGTTCAATAAACAGGGGAATCGACTATGGTATAGACAAGTATAAAACCAACATATACTTGATTAAATTAACAATAGGGAACAAGAACAATAATTAAGTATACCTTGTACTTAGAAATCTCCTCTCTAACCTCCTTCAGATCACCCTTGGTAAAGATCAATCCCACATTACCCTGATCCAAGAGATTAATATAACAAGGTAAGAGAAAAAAAAAAAATTGATGATCACCTTAGAATCTAAAAAAATAACCAATTGACGATATATCACGCAGTCATGTAGCAGTCCATGAAAACCACACACACAGATCATGCAACAATTATCCAAACACCTAAAACATAAAACTAACCAAAAAAAAAAAACCTTCAAATTGGAAATGTACTGCAGATTTAGGAGTTTATTATGTAGTTATCATGCTGTAAAACTTATTATTAAAAAAGAAATAGTATATTTTACAGATCCTAAGTATAATTGAAGAAGAACACAAAAAAAAAAAAAAAAAAAAAAAAGAACAGATCCCATACAGATTATTAAAGCTATCCTTTCAAGCAACCATGAAAGAAAAAAGAACGACACCCATCAAAGATAACAAGAGAAAGATTAAAACTTTTAAGAGAATAAAAAGCCAGAGTTACTAAAAAAAGAAAAAGGAACTGACAACAAGCAGAGGAACGAGATTGTTAAAATCATTGTTGCCTGTTTTCTCGGCATGAAGCTTAATGGAGCGCTTCATCATGGTGTTCTTTCCCATTAACACCACTGAATCACCACGCAGACCTTTCCTTATGCCCTGCAGTTGATTGGAGCCCACATTATCTACTGCTACCACAAGAACCCGGGAATACTCGTCAAGAAAACGGCACAGCTTCTTGTCGTAGAGGATCTTCTTCTGCGCTTTCGTTGGCTTGATAGCCATTGTCGTTTCGTTAGTTTGATGATGATCTGAAGGAGAAGGATTATAGTGCAAGTGTACAACCCTAGGAAGTTAGAGAGTGGTGGCACTTGCTTTGCATGGGCATTTGTAAGCAGTTTCTTTGTGGGCTGTGAAATGGTCCATTCGGTTTAGGGCCCACAAAATCAATAATTTCCGGTCTTCAATGGCTTAGTTTATTAAGCGAAAAGGACACTCTTTGATGGATCCTCGTATTTCTTTGTTATTACTTTAATAATTTTTTCAAGTGATGCACGTTTTATATTCCACGTGACAGCAAAATCCTAAACCCGTACATTTTTTCCCTACCGTGAATTTCTGCGTCTTCCCTATATTAGTATCGAGTAGCTTTTTGTTCATGAGGTGTGTATTATGTGTTGATATTTAAATATGTATATTTGCTGTATAAGAGGGAAAAGAGGAAATTAGCCCTCACAACCTCTCTGAGTGTGTGTTGGTCGTATATGGTACAAAAGACGAAATCAACCCCTTGGCAACACAACCGTGTTTTTCGCCTAAAAGCAAAGGTTCAAATCGAAGAGAAAATTCAAAAACTTGTCAAGGCAGGATTCATCAAACCTATTCAACTTCCAACTTGAGTGATGAATATGCTTCCTGTTCAAAAAAAAAAAGAATGGTGAGATAAGAGTTTGATTTTTGAGACTTGAACAATGCTTGCCCAAAGGATGAGTTTTATCTTCCTATTATTGATATTTTGATTGATGTTATTGTTGATCATGAGTTGTTTTCATTCTTGGATGGGTTCAATGATTATAATCACATATTAATGGCTTTAAAAGATGTTGAGAAAACTACTTTTTGCACACCCATTAGAAACTTTCACTATAAAATCATGTACTCTCTTCCATGATATGATGCATGATATTATGGAGGATTATAGAAAAATCCATCCTTGACTAGACTTTTTTGCATTTTCTACGTTTATCTCCTTCAACTTATACTTACTATACTTAAACCCTTTAATTCTTCAAATTTGTGTCGCGAATACCTGCACTATCAGAACCATTAATAGGTCAACAAAAATGACACATAAGTATTATTATAGTATCATTTTTAGTGAAGTGTCATCTTAGGTGTAATATTAATAAAAATTACACAATAACTATTATTAAAATAAAACAGTTGAGCATAACAAAACAAAACTATAAAATTAGGGTTCCAAATTTAAACAAAATCAAATTAAAACAAGTGAGAGCAAATCGAAGAAGGTAATTGAAGCAGCTGAGAGCTAGTTGAAGAAGCTAAGAGGAAATGGTGATGACTTCCTCACCTAGTTGAATGACCTGATCACAATTCTTAACTTCACCAAGTGGTATAGGGGGCACAAACATCAAGTAACAATAGAAGGCGGATCCTAAATTTACCATGAACTGATTAAGATAGTGAAACCTTTGATTGTTTTTATGGAAAACCTGCACGTTTGATTATGTTGAGGATGGTGAAAAATCCTAAAAGGTGATTGTAAGAGTATGCATGTCTATAAGTAAGAAAATACATTGAAATTTGGGTGAAATTTGAGTTATTGCTTGTTAATATTTGAGTAATGGTGTATAATATTTGAAAATAATGGTATTTGTAAGGACAATTTTGTAGTTTTTTTTATTTACTATGATGAGAGATTTACTAAGAATTTGTAGTTTTTTTTATTTACTATGATGAGAGATTTACTAAGAAGGCTCAAATGCTAAGAAGACTTACAAGGATGGTGAGTGAGAATGAAATGACATAAGACATAGATGATTGTGAAGTGAGCAAAGATATAGATGCTGTAATTGAGGTGTTGAAGTTGGAGAATTCATCTTTGAATGCACAAGTTTTGGAATTGACTAAGAAAGTAAAGAAATGAAAAACAAAAGGACTTATATTTAATGGTGTTGGTTGTGTTAGTTACTTTGTTAGTGAATGTAATTATGAATGGAATGCTAAAATGATGATTTGTATTAGTTTGTAGTGATTATATGGGATTGCAGATTGTAGAGTTATAATGTGTTATTTTATTGAATGAAATGGACAAGTTTTAAATACAAATTTGTGTTATAGATTTGTGTACTAAGTAGTCGTAAATTTGTGTTATAAGCATATAAGTAATTGGTAATCAAAGTACTAGCCAATCCCTTAAATTCAATTGTGAACTTGAAATACCAAACACCTAATTAACCTTCAAAAGAGAAAAAATGGTTTAACTTTTCTTAAACATACTTACATATAATGACAACTGATACTTCCATGGAAATCACTGGAAATGAAATAAAAGGTGGTGAATGTTAAAGAAGAATTAGGAGAAAGAGAGGCAGAGTTGAAGGGGTAAATATAGAAAAAGTGAAAAGGTTTAAAGGGGCCGAGAATGAGTTTTTCCTTAAAAAGAAATCTATAGTCAATAAGTTTCACACCAAACAGCTCGTGTAACTCATGGATGACAAAATCATTAGTAAAGGTGTTATTAACATAAATTCTAAGAGTTGAAAGGCTTAAGTATAATATGTATAAGTTAAGGGGGGTAGATGCAGAAAACACAAACATTCTAGGGGGTCAGGATGGCTTTTTTAGGATTATATTGATGACATTATGATGAAGTCTAAAAAGATGGAAGATCATCTTGCTTATTTAGAATAGGTGTTTGTAAGAAGCCATTAATTCAACCTAAGGATGAATCCCTTGAATGTGCTTTTGGAGTATCATCTAGTAAGTTCTTAGGTTTTGTGATAACAAAAAGGGGATTGATGTTGACCTTTCAAAGGTTAAAGCTATTCAATATATGAAACTACTAATAAGCCAAAAATAGCTCAAGAGCTTCTTAGATAGTCTCTTACATTAGAAGATTCATTCATGCTCTTACTAGGGTTATCTCTCAATTTCAAGCACTGTTGAAGAAGATGTTCCCTTTCAATAGGGGTAACCGTAACAAGATGCTTTTGAGAGAATTAAGGAGGTTCTACTTTCTCTAACTACAATGACAATGCCAGTCAAAGATATTCCTATGGGATTGTATATGACTTTAACCAATCATTCTATTAGCACCTTACTAGCATAAGAAATGGATGGACAAGAGCACCTTTGTTATTACTTAAGTCGATATTTACATAAGAGTGATAGAGAAACATTGTTTAACAATTGTGTTTGTAATGCAAAAATTGCACCATTATTTGCTTGAACACAAGGTGCTTCTTGTAACTTACTCCGATCCAATTAGATACTCACCAGGCTAACTTTGTCAGGGAGAATTGGCAAAGTGGTTACTATTATTTGTAGAGTTTAACATTACTATTACCCCTAAAAAAACTATTAAATCTTAAGAATTGGCAAATCTTCTAGCTTAATTCCCTTCCTAATAAGAAGAAATTATGTCTGATGAGATTCCTAATGTATTCCATAAAGATTATTTCTCTATTGAGATGGAGGAAGGACAAAGGCATTTATATTTCAATGGTTCCTTAACTAGCTTAGTTGGAGGAACTAGAATTATACTATTTTTTTTTCCAAATAGTAAAATCATTTCCTTGACTTGCAAGCTTGGATTTTCTTGCACAAATAATTAGGATAACTATAAGTCTCATATGCTTAAACTCCTTATTGATAATCATATAGGAGCACATACTCTATGTATTCATGGTGATTCTAATCTAGCTATGAAATAAGCAAGCAATTAGTTTGCTCTTAAAGAACCTACATTTACACCTTATAGAGCTATAGTGCGAGCAAATTTCAATCTATTAAATGTGAGCACATTTCTAGATCATTTGATTGTCATGTAAATGCCCCTACAACTCTAGCATTAAAAATTCCTATTCCATGTAAAAAAAAGATATTTCATGTTTCTATCTTTAAGAAGTCTTTACCTTGGACCTCTTCATAATTCATTACTCTCAATCTTAAAATTGCTAATGATTGGGACACTCCTCTTAAGAGTGAGTGGATGCATCCCATGATAACTCAAAAAATTACATGCTTCTTTATGATGTCTTATGTCATAGAGGGGCTAATAGAATCCTAGTAAGATGAATTTCTCTTATGGTGGCTCAAGAAAAGTTAAAGCAAGCACATGCACAGTGGTGTGGAGTAGAATGACCACCTTTATACTATCGCCTTAAACGGGTTGGGTGCTATTGGCCTTCTATGGCAAAACATGCTTTTGAGTTATAAAGCTCTTGTGTTGAATGCTCATGGATCCTTAATACTATGGAATGTAATTTTGTTAGTAATGTAAAAGACTGACGTCATCCTTAAATTGATTACTTGAGAAGTGTTGGCTCTAGGCACCAAGAAGGGGGAGTTGAATTGGTGTATAAAAAAAATTTAGAAGCAAAGAGATAGAGAAGAGTAGAAAATGAGGCACATGATTTATAGTGGTTCGGGTATAATTGACCCTATGTCCACTCCCCAATCTCTGTAATTGGGTGTTCCACTAACTTCAAATGGTGTTTCTAAGCTCATACATAACTTTTACACTTATGTTTTTAAGGCTCACACAATAACCTTTACACTATGTGTTTTTAAGGCTCACACAACAACCTCTCTTTAGTGTTTTTATAGGCTTACACTATAACCTTTACAAATGGTGTTTATGCTCATACCAAATAATCACTTAAAGAATAGAAAAGATTGAGTAGCAAATTTGCAAGAGTTTGGTTACAAAGAATGAATTCTCTTACATTTACATCTGTTTGGTGAGGTATTTATAGCCTTTGCCCACCAAAGAGACGTTGCAATAAAACTAGTAGCAAATCTCTAAAGTATGCTAGGTAGATTTTGCATTAAATACTTGTCAGGCTTCATTTGCGGTTGCGATTTTCTAATTTCCATACGGTAGCCAAAAATTGAGGAGAAAATCCCCATTTGTGTCTACCGACTAGTCCACGTGTCATCTTCTTATTAGTTCACCAGGAAAATATAGTTGTTGCCTTTGACATGCTCATAAAAGTAGTGATCGCGATTTTTCTTGTATAGAGCGTGACTTAGAAAGCGAATTCGTTTGTCAAAATGTCCATCTTCTTCTTTATGAATCGCGGTCGCTACCCATAAGTTGCCATCGTAATTTTTGTCTTCCAACGGACACTTGAGACATTTGTCATATTGTGGTTGTGGACTTTATTCCCTCTTGAGTTACTTTGAAAGTCGCGGTCGCGACTGAGACGCGACACTTAACGCGAATTCTTTTGTAACTTTGGCACTCCCATCTTTAGATGAATCGCGGCAGAGAAGTGGCTTGCAAATTCTCCTGTCCAATTTTCAACTTGTCTTAAGCTAAGTGGCGGTCACGATATTTAAAATTGCGATCGCGAATTAGGAGACACTTTGCTTTCTTTAGAGATTATAAACTCCATCCAACTTTCAATTTATAAGCTAACTAAAAACTGCAAAACAACACTTAATTGAAACATTAGAATTGATCAATCTCGTTTGTTAAGATCAAAAGAGATCCAAGACTTAGGATTAACCATCTAAGTCCAACAATCTCCCCCTTTTTTATTTTGACAACTTAGATTGATCCAAAGGAAAAATAATGCAAAAATATGAAGTTAGAGTGTAGTATGATTCAATGAATACTTAAGGTAAAATTTCCTAAGTATGATAGTTTGATGCTCCCCCTCAACTTATGCTATTTTTTCCAAATTATTTTCTCTCCCTTTTAGACTTAGATTGTTTCTAGTTTCTATCTCTCCCCCTTTGGTAAGATCAAAAAGAGGGTGTAAAAGGGAAATGAAAACAAGCATAAGTGTACATAAGGAGCAAAGTAAGAATGCAAATCATAAAGATAAAGTTCATCAATCACATAAGATAAGAATTTGTAAAGCAACACAAATTTATTTATTTATAACTATGGGATCACAATATTTTTAAATATAAATAAGCAAATACAAAGGATCCCTAATCTAGAAGGTTGGAGAATCATCATCATCTCCATAAGTTTCTTCCTCTTACTCATGTGTGGCTCTTTCTGCTTCATCCCCATCCTTAACTTCTTTATTGCCATCTTCATCTTGTGTATCTTCAATTTTGGTGTAGTCCAGAAGATGACAAGGAGGAACCCCTAACTTCTCGTGAAGATCCACCATGTCACTATGAAGATGTGAGAGAAATAAAAATATTCTTTTCATCATTCTCATCATCTTTTCTAATTTTTGATTAATGGTGGCAAGAGACAACTTGGACTTGGGTTTTGGTTTAGGAGGAGGGACTGGAATTGCTCCTTCTTTAATGTGGAGTCTCTTCCTCTTAGAAGCTTGTGAAGTTTTCATTTTATTGGCCTCAAATGCACCCAGGGTGCAGGCATAAGTATCCGGGTGTATGGCTTTGGCATTTATGAGGTAAGTGAGGTCAAGAAAATTTTGGGAAGGAAGAAGCTTCTTGGTGAGGAATTTTTCTTTTTCCTCATCAAGGGCTCTAACAAAATGATAAATAGCAGTGATGTGCGAATTCAGAAGGAATTGACTCTTAGGTTTGGTACTCATGTGGATCAATTGATCCACTAGGTATCGGCCAGTTTGTATGAGTTTATTTTTAACAAGGCAGAAAAGGAATACCAAGTCTTTTTGAGACACTTTCTCGTTACCATCACCCCTTGTCTTTATGGAAAAGGTGATGATACGGTGGAGTATCCAAAGAGGTAGGGATTTGATGTGTTTGGCTAAAGATGAGCGAGGGTTGTGTTTGGTTTCAATGGAGATTTTCAACTAAAACTCAGAATAGATAACATCAAGTGTGAAGATTATGAAAGAGATGTTTTCTCTAACTTATAAATTGAAAAGAGAAGAAAGTTGTTCAAAAGTTATATAAAAAGGATCGCTAAAGGCCATAAATACTAACCCATATTGACCTGTGAAAGATTTGGCTTTGCAACTAAGTTGGACGATACACATGAATTCTCGCACAACTTCTTCGTATCCGGGTTCATCTCGGAAGATGAACTCATTCCAGCCAAGATTTGAGAGAAAAGCATGAATTTCATTATTGATGCCTAAGGTTTCTAACAGAAAAATGGAGAGGATCTTGTTAGGGAGGATAATCTTGGAGGAATTGGCTTTGTACCTTTCTTTCTCCTCCTTAATGACTCCCTTCATGAGTTGGAGTGTAGGGGGTGTAGAGGGTTGAGCCACTCCCTTTCCTTTTTTTGCTCTTGTGATCTTCTTTGGGGTTATTGCAAGGGATGAAGATAATTTAGAAGAATTTGATAGCCTTGAAAGTAAGAGAGTTTGAGAATATGATGAAGTGATGAAAATCACTATTTGGAGGCTTTATATAGCCATTGAAAGGGTATACAAATGGCTAGAAAAGGTTTAATGAAAAGTTGGAAATGATTGCCATCAAATCACTTAATGGCCAGGAGATTACCCAAATTTGCGACCTCAAAATCATGAGTCGCGACCTTAAAGTACGAAAATTATGAATAACGGACAAATTTTCCTCAGGAATACGTGCTTTAATAGTAAAAAATTTGAAAATTGACCAAAATTTGAGGTGGAGTGAAAATTTTGCGACTGCGATTTGATGTTTGGCAGCCAGTTGATTTTGACTTATAATTCGCGACCATGAAGGAAGGATAGTGACTGCGAATTATAAGTCTGTAAGGATAAGATCAAAATTTATGATCCACAAGGAAAATATAAGAAATACAATTAACAAACAACACATAACATTCATACATAAGATCAAAATTTTCATTTTAGAGAGCTTCCATCAAGCATTCTCAATTCTCTCTTAATGAAGTTCATTCTTTCTTCATTTAGAGGTTTAGTGAAAATATCTGCAAGTTGATGATTTGTGTTAATAAGTTCTAACACAACATCACCTTTTGCACATGATCTCTAAGAAAATGGTGTCTACTATCTATGTGTTTGCTCCTAGAGTGTTGGATAGGATTCTTAGAAAGATTGATAGCACTAGTGTTATCACATTTAATAGGAATGTGATCAATCACTTTGCCAAAATCCTTTAATTTTTGTTTCATCCAAATGACTTGGGTACAACAACAACCCGTAGCAACATACTCGGCTTCCACAGTGGATAAGACAATCAACACTTACTTTTTACTAAACTAAGAAACTCGGCATTCTTCTATAAATTGGCAAGTCCCGAAAGTGATTTTTCTATCTAATAAGCTATCCACATAATCCGCATCCGAATATACTACGAGACTAAATGAAGAATCCCTAGGATACCATAACCCTAAGTGAATTGTGCCATGCCAATATTTAGAAATCCTCTTAACAACATTCAAATGAGACTCTTTAGGAGAGGATTGGAACCTAGCACACATACAAACACTAAACATGATATCAGGCCTAGAAGCAGTAAGATAAAATAGAGATCCGATCATACCTTGATATCTCTTTTCATCTACTGTCTTACCCAATTCATCCTTATCTAGCTTGATGGTACCATTCATTGGGGTTTTAGCTACTTTGCAACCATTCATGCCAAATTTCTTGAGTATCTCCCTTGTGTATTTGGCTTGGTTGATGAAGATCCATTCCTTAGATTGCTTGATTTGTAGATCGAGAAAGAACTTGAACTCTCCCATCATGCTCATTTCAAATTCCCTAATCCTACACTTAGCAAAATCCTCACAAAGAAATTCATTAGTAACACCAAAAATGATATCATCAATATAGATTTGAACAATTAATGTGTCATGTTTGTGTTTTTAACAAATAGTGTGGTATCCACCTTTCCTTTTTCAAAGTCATTTTTCAAGAGAAATGAACTAAGCCTTTCATACCAAGCTCTTAGAGCTTGTTTCAAACCATATAAGGCTTTGTTCAAATTGAAAACATGGTTTGGAAAATAATGTAACTCAGGTTGTTTAATGTAGACTTCCTCCTCAATGATTCCATTCAAAAATGCATTTTTCACATCCATTTGAAAGAGTTTAAAATTCATGTGACATGCAAAGGCTAAAAGAATCCTAATGGCCTTTAATCTTGCTACGAGGGCAAAAGTTTCATCATAATTTATACCTTTCTTTTGGTTGTATCCCTTAGCAACCAATCTAGTTTTATTTCTAGTGATGAAACTTTGCTCATCTAACTTGTTGCTAAATACCTACTTACAACCTATAATTGGGTGTTCTTTATGCCTAGGGATAGGTTCTCATACCTTGTTTCTCTCAAATTGGTTGAGTTGCTCTTGCATTGCAAGTATCCAACTCTCATCATCAAGAGCCTCATCAATTGATTTTAGCTCAAGTTGAGAAATAAATACAAGATTATTATCTAAAAGATTGAGTTGTGATCTAGTACTTACACCCTTAGATGTATCACCAATGATTAAGTCCTTGGGGTGATACTTGGAAAATCGCCAATCCTTGGGTAGATCTTGGCTTGGCTCTACTTGTTGTTGATGTTGTTGGTCTTCATCTACTCTTGATGAATCACCTTATTCCTTATCTTCTTTTCTTCTAGAATTTTCCAATTCCAACTTCTCAGTCACCTACAAGATCATTAACAAAAACACCTTTTCCAAGATCAAGTTTACTAGATTCATAAAAAACAACATTCATAGACTCTTCAACTACCATTGAACTCTTATTAAAGACTCTATATGCTTTGCTTGAGGTGGAATATCCCATAAAGATACCTTCATTGGTTTTTGAATCAAATTTCCCAAGACTATCCTTGGTGTTCAAAATATAGCACTTGCATCCAAATACTCTAAGGTATGATATCTTGGGTTTTCTACCATTTCATAGCTCATAAGATGTTTTTTTGAGAATGGGTCTTTTAAAAATTCTATTTGCATGATAACATGCAATACTAATGGCTTCAGCCCAAAAGTAATTTGGTAAAGAATACTCATTGAGCATTGTTCTATCCATTTCTACCAATTTTCTTTTTTTTGTAACACCATTTTGTTGTGGTGTTATAGGAGTTGAAAAATTATGAAAAACTCTATTCTCTAAACAATAATTTTCAAATGACTTATTTTGAAATTCCTTTCCACGTTCACTTCTAATAGAAGATATGAAGTAACATTTTTCATTTTGAACCCTTTTTGCAAAACTTTTGAAAGCATCAAAGGAATCATTCTTATGAGCTAGAAAAGATACCCAAGTAAACCTAGAGTAGTCATCTACTAGGACTAGTGCATAATGTTTTCCACCTAAGCTAGCACTTCTAGTGGGTCCTATCAAGTCCATATGAATAAGTTGAAGAGGTCTAGTTGAACTTACAACATTTTTGGCTTTGTGAGAGGCATGGTATTTTTCCCCATTTGGCAAGGACCACATATCTTATCTTTGGAGAGCTTGGAAGTCCTTCTACTAACTTTCCTTTAGATAGGCTTTGAAGAAGATCCATACTTGCATGTCCAAGCCTTCTATGCCACAACCAAGCTTCATTACTAAAAGATATAAGACACTTAAATAGTTAGCCGAATTGTCTAAGTCAATTAAGTAGGTATTGCCTTTCCTTTCACCCTTGAAAATAACCTCATCATCCACCAATGTGGTGACTCGACATTCCTTAGGATCAAAGGTGACTCTATTACCTTTGTCACACAATTGACTTACACTTAACAAATTATGTTGTAAGCCACTAACTAATAAAACATTATCAATTAAAGAGTGACCATTCTTACCAATGGTTCCAATGCTAATTACCTTACCCTTGGCATTGTTACCAAATGTGACATCTCCACCTTCTTTTTCTTTCAATGCTGTGAATAGCTTTCTATTTCAAGTCATATGCTTGGAACATCCATTATCCACATGCCAATTACTTGATTTGGTGGCTGGCACACTCCCCTACACAACAAAAGTGAGTTACTTTTCTTAGGTACCCAAACATACTTGGGTCTTAGGGGTTTAGGAGTTAGAGGGTCCTCTAATTTGAGGTGAGCCTTTCTAATGAAGCAATGAATGTTAACATGTCCATATTTCATGTAATAATGGCATTGGAGTTTAGACTTGTGAGTCTTTCTCCTATGCACAAATTTAGTATAAGTAGGAGGCCTTCTCATACCTTGTTCAGGTGAATGCATGCATGTACATATATGATGAGTAGAAGCAGAGAATTTCTTATGAGAATGAACATACTGTTTGTTGTACATGTAGGCATGGTTAGCTCTTTGAGTCTTGGCTCTTGAGCTTGGGGAGCCTTCCCTTTGCCCTTAGGCTTAGGAGGCTTAGTGCTAGGAGCAATTTTCTTCCCAATTACCTCAACTCTTGAGGTTAGAGGCTCCAAAGATCTAACAAACATGGTTTACGATGATAAGGAGGCTCTATAGAAGCCTAGATCATGTCTAATTAATGGTGGCCTTTGTGACATAATCAATGTGTCTAAGGCTTCCTTTTCTTTATGAAACTTAGAGATTGAGCTTCTAAGGTTAATGACTTCTCCCTTTAGAGTGTCATTCTCATTTCTTAATGAAGCCATTAAAGAAGATGATGTAGAAAGACTATCCACAGATTTTTTGAGCTCATCATTAGATGCTCTCAATTCTCTTATAATGTCATTGAAGGATTTATAATCATCCTCTAATTTTTGACATTTTCTTTTGTAAGATTTCATTTGTGACTTGTATTTGTCACATCTCATAGTTAGAGCCTCTAGAAGCTCTTCATCTATCTCATCAAATTCAAAATCAGAATCAGAATGAGAATGGGAAGAAATACTTACCTCATTTGTAGAATCTTCTTATGCCATGAAACAAATATTAGCAATTTCTCCTTCTTCCTCTTCTTCACTTGAGCTGTCATCTCAATGGCTGAAAAGCTCTTCTTCTTCTCCTTGTCCCATCTCTTCTTCTTCTTTAATTTGGCACAATCATACTTAATGTGGCCTTTCTTTCCACATTCATAGCAAATGACATCGTTGGATCTTTCTCTTAGGCTAGGAACTGTCTTATTGAAACTTTTTCTTTCTTTTCTTCTTTTGAACAACTCCTTTGTCCTTCTTAAGAGCATTGCTAGCTCTTCTTCTTCCTTTTTACTTTCTTCATCACTTGAGGTAATTTCTACCTCATTCTCCTTTGTTGAGGATTTGAGAGCTAGGGTTCTTCTTTCTTTATCTGGTTTATCTCTTTGGCCTCTTAGTTTCTTCATTTGCTTATCTTTTTGTAAGGCCAACTCATAAGTTAAGAGTTTGCCTATCAACACGTCGGTTGGAACCATTTCAATCTCTGAATTGGACTCTTGGATGCTGCACACTCTAACACCAAATTTATCTAAATGAAGAGTTTTAAGGATTTTTGTGTTTACCTCATAGTTTGTGAGAGTCATTCCAAATTTCTTCATGTTGGTGACGATAGATAGGAGCCTATTTGTCATGTCAATGATGCTTTCATGATCCTTCATCATGAATAACTCCCATTCCGTCTCATACATCTCCAACCAGTTTAACTTAACTAGTGTTGTGCCTTCATGGCAGTTCTCAAGGGTCTTCCAAATGGCATGTGTTGTTTGACAATGTTACACTCTTCCAATCTCTTCTTTAGAGAGAGAAAGCTTAGAAGAATGGCCATTGCCCTCTTTTTTTTGCCATTTGATATCCTGTGAGCTTTAAACCATTCTTCCCTTGGGATAAGTTCTTCAATTCCATCCACTACTTTAGTGGGTGACTTCCATTCTTTGATAGCCATATCCCAAAGGTCCACTACAAATGTGTCAAGATAGATTTCCATTCTATACTTCCACTGAGTATAGTCGGATCCATCAAAGTGAGACTTGAGGTACGAGTGGATTCCCTCTTATGCCATGGATCTTTTCTCACCTAATTAAGGCTAGAATGTGAGACTTAGCTTTGATATCACTTGTTGTCCCTAAGCACCAAGAAGGGGGGAAGGGGGGGGGGTTGAATTGGTGTATAAAAAAAATTTAAGAGCAAAAGATAGAGAAGAGTAGAAAATGAGGCATATGATTTATAGTGGTTTGAGTATAATCGACCCTACGTCTACTCCCTAATTCTCTGTAATTGGGTGTTCCACTAACTTCAAATAGTGTTTCTAAGCTCACACCTAACTTTTACACTTGTGCTTTCAATGCTCACACAACAACCTTTACACTATGTGTTTTTAATGCTCACACAACAACCTTTACATTATATGTTTTTAAGGCTCACACAACAACCTCTCTTTAGTGTTTGTACAGGCTCACACTACAACCTTTACAAATGGTGTTTACGCTCACACCAAACAATTACTTAAAGAATAGAAAAGATTGAGTAGCAAAATTGCAAGAGTTTGGTTACAAATTAATGAATTCTCTTACATTTACATCTGTTTGGTGAGGTATTTATAGCCTTTACCCACTAAAGAGATGTTGCCATAAAAATGGTAGTAAATCTCTAAAGTATGCTAGGCAGATTTTGCATTAAATGCTTGTCAAGCTTCATTCGTGGTTGCAATTTTCCAATTTCCATACGCGAGCCAAAAATTGCTACAAAAATCCTCGTTTGTGTCTAATGGCTAGTCCATATGTCATCTTCTCATTGGTTCACCAGGAAAATATAACAGTTGCCTTTCACTTGCTCATAAAAGTAGTGATTGCGATTTTTCTTGTACAGGGCACGACTTAAGATGCTAATTCGTTTATCAAAATGTCCATCTTCTTCTTCATGAATCGCGGTTCCTACCCACAAGTTGCTATTATGATTTTTGTCTTCCAACGGACACCTAGGACAATTGTGATGCTGTGGTTGTGGACTTGATTCCCTCTTAAGTTACTTTGAAAGTTGCGGTCGCGATTGAGACGCGATATCATCTGTAACTTTGGCACACCCATCTTTGGATGAATCGCGATAGAGAAATGGCCCGCAAATTCACTTGTCCAATTTTCAACCTATCTTAAGCTAAGTCGCGGTCGCGATATTTGAAGTTATGGTCTCAAATTAGGAGACACTTTACTTTCTTTAGAGATTATGAACTCCATCCAACTTTCAATTTATAGACTAACTAAAAATTGTAAAACAACATTTAATTAAAACATTAGAATTGATTAATCTCCTTTGTAAAGATCAAAAGAGGTCTAAGACTTAGGATTAACCATCCTAGTCCAACAAGAAGCAATATGCTTTTGATAAATTTGAAGATGTAATATTGGTGAAGAAGCGCCTAAAAAAGTTTCACTTTGAAGGCGATGAACTTTATTGTTTGTCTTTTATAGGAAAGATGTTGAGATGTTTATCTCTCATTAAATCATAATTTGTGTTAGTTGAAGTTCAGTCCAGATCTTATAGAGCATTAATGAGGCAAATGATTGTATCAATAATTACTTATTAGCCTACCTTGAAAAAAGATTTTTTTAATTTTGCCAAGATATATGTACCATGACAACTCCATGGTGATGTTATCCATGCTCCAACAATTGATCTCTATAGGTTGACTACCCCTTAGCCTTTTCGTACTTAGGAATTTAGTTTGATTGGCCTCAACAAAAGGTCATATTTTGATTTTTACTAAAACAGAGTGCTTTAGTAAGTAGGTGGAAGCTATCACATTTAAGAAGGTCGCGAGACTAGCCGTGGTAAACTTTATGGAAGAACACATCATTCGTCACTTTGGGATCTCTAGGAGCATCGTCTTGGATAATGGTATGCCATTTATCAACTCCTTAAACTAAGAACTTTTAGCTTCTTATGATGTGAATCACATAAAGGCAACTTCTTATTATCTTAAGGAAAATGGACAAGTTGAAGCTAAAACAAAAGTCTTCTTAAAATTCTCAGTCGAATGGTTTAGGATGATCCTAGAACTTGGCATGAAAGTCTCTCATTGGCATTATGGGCATATTATACTTCAAAGCATGGACCAACTAAAATTTTTCCATTTTCTCTTATCTATGGTTTTGAAGCAGTTCTTCCTACTGAGATTCTAGTTCCCTCGATAAGATTAACTTTATGTACACAACTCAATCCTGATGTTTTAAGGGTGTTAGACTTAAAAGCATTGGATGAAAAGGGAGATAAAGCTAAGAAGAATCTAGTTGCTTACTAAAGAAGGCTAATTTGGAATATGATTGCTTGGTAAAAAGGAGGTCTATTTCAAGAGAGAGATGTAATATTATGAGTCGCTAAGCACATCAAGCAAGAAATTAGCACTTTGAAGTTCACACCTAGGAAAGGTCTATATATTATGCATGAAGTAAGTTACAATTGTTATTGTAAACTATTGAACCAAAAGATAAATGTTGAAACTACCTAATTAATTTTTAGTATATGAAGAAATTTCATATGTAAGGGTAATTATCTTGTGATGCAAAAGGGTAATTATCTTGTGATGCAAAAGGGTAATTATCATGTGATGCAATAAAGACTTGCGTATTCACTACATATTATTATATGTTTTCTTCTTTCATTATAATGCATTATTGTGTAATTAATCAATTAATAGTTAAAGGCAGGAAATGTAGAAAGCTAAGAAATTTATTTTTTCAACTTCAAAAATATAAGATCACAAAACAAAAGCTAAATCAAAAGTCTCAATGGGACTATAATTCAATTAGTCAAAGACCCTTGTTAAATATTTAGAATTTGAATCTAACTCATTAGTGGTGGTTCCTAATTGATGATGAAGGTTGTCTATCTCACACCTCAGTTGCTCCATGCGAGTCTTAAAAGATGTCATCTCTAATTTTAGCTCATTATAATTATTGTGAGTCTTATAAGAATTCAATGTTACCTTAGTTTGTTCAACAAGGGGAACCAAAAAAGGCTATATTAAAATTCACATTTAAAGTAGTCTCAATAATATCCAAGACAAAGTTCAGATTCTCTTTAAATAGTTATTTTCAAGTCCTATCCATAAGATGTATCAACTTCCCAATAAGCTTTAGCATAAAGGATCTAGCTGTCATTCCTTAAAGATATGAGTTATTTTAAAACTCACATGTTTTGATGTAAGCCTTCTCTAAGTAAGGGATATAACATTGAAGCACTCGAAAATAATAAAAGTCAGTATAATCATCATTTTTAAGATTCACTCGAAAAGTTATATTATGAGAATAACCTATAACTTAGGGAGGACTAGTATGATTTTGAGCCTTAACTCTAGTAATAACCTGAGAATTGGGTTGCTGAGAAGTAGGGACAGTGACTACAATACCATTACAGGTGTTATTGTCATTATTTCTAAGCATAGTGACATCATATGTGTCAAGAAAATCTAGAGTTCTACATCTAATCTCTTCATCTTCCTCACCCCCACCATCAATATTAATATGAGCAGTAACATCATCTTCAGCTTCCATTACAATCTTACTATCACTTGAATTAAAAGCATCATCATCATCATAGCCTTCATCGTTTGAATTGAAGTCCTCTTTTCCCACCTCTGAGGAAATAATGGGTTCCTTATTAGTTGTACCTATATTTTTTTAAAGAAAGACACAATGACAAGTCATTCTACAAATTGACACTCGTAGGAGAACTAGTGAAATCCAAGAAATACTTAAAACAACTTTGCCAATAAGTATCCCATCCTATAGATGTTACTTCTATCCACTCCAATAAAGGAAAGAATAATTGTCTAACCCTAAGGTAAAGCTCTTATCTATTTCTAAATGCAAACTGATTACAACATGAGATAAAATTTGGCATAAGAACAATATCACAAGGCACACTTTAGTCATACCCAAATTGTTTAGCTATTAGATGTCTTAGACATAGTTGTATTGACAACTCATTATCAACATCAGTATTTAAAGATTCAATCATAGATGGAAGGGACCCTAGGTATGCCTAGACAAAAAAGTCAGAACCACCATTAGAAAAACCACTATAAAAAGTCATCATATTAATCAATTTATTAAAGTGGGTCGAATACAAGTTCTTAGATCTATTAAATTTTAGAATCCATTTCACATAAGGGTAGAATAAAAAATTTTCTTCTTTATCAATATACTGAAGTTGCTTACCTCTAGGTGCTTTGTCTATTTATGCACAAGTTTGATGATGTAGAGATATAACATTTCTTCAACTTTCCATCCACATTAGTAGTAACTATCTTTGTAATGGAAAAAGGAATGGGGCATGCTCTTTGAAATGTTTCCAAAATAACATCTGAAGGAACACAACAACTATGAACTATGTTTTCATATTGGATCTATCCATTAAAAGTTTAGTTGCCTTATGATATGTTCATACAATGATATAATAAGGCTAAGAACATAAGTGCTAATGCAAAATGGTCACCTCATGCAATGCAAATAGCAATGATAAATACTATAACATTTAATCCATCATCAAGACATTTAAGAAGAACATACTAAGAAAGCCAAAATGTTATGAAAGCCTTAAGCTCGTACCTAAATCACAAGTTCAATGCTAACTTTGATCTCTTTAACTCAATAAGAAAAAACATTTTGATACTTTTACATATAAACCCTAGCCCATCAATAAGAATATAAACTCTTTTAATTTTCACTCTGAACAAGTATCTGGTCCATTCTCTAAATGTGGGTTTATGGCTCTTGTGAACATCATGTGATTGCTTGAGTGCATTATCCAATAGTTGTTTAGTCTTATGATCTTACTCTGAAAGGCTAATATTAATCAAAATTTCTCTACTAAAATAATTCAATGAAAGTAACATATTCACATCTTTTAGAGTAAACCTTCTCTCACCCTAAGAAGTCTTGATGGTATCTGTTGAAGTGCTCCATCTTGTAAATATGTCTCGCCATACATTTTTATCACCATCATATTTTATGTATAATTGACTTGTAAGCACAATAACTGTTAAGACACTAGCTTTTCTCATTGTTGCCTTATAGTCTGGTTTCTTCAAGATGTAATACACCCATTCCTTCCATCCATCATGAGTCGTTAATGATTGTGCAAAGTATGTTCAAGAGAGTGGGAGCTTTCCTCTCTCGACAAGTATAAACTTTTTAGACTGTATTTAAAGTTGATGGAATGAAAGTTTCCTTTAGGAGAAAAGATACCAAATTTCTTTCTTTTTCTGTTACTCCAAAATGAATTAGAGAGGGTTAAATTTTCTTAAGTTTTTCTATCTAGAATCGAAGGAAAGCTTTCATCTCTATGCACCAATAAATCTTGTTGTTGAGTATAACTGCTCTACTGAGGCATCTTTTTCTTATTCTTAGAAGACCTCTTCTTAATTATTCTCTTGGTGTTCATTATGAGAGACATAGTAAATATTCATAAGGTATTTGCATCCAAGGATATGAAGACAAGGAATCAACATTCAAAAGGTCTGAGCAAAAAAGTACAAGAACAAAGCTAATAAAAGATAAGTAACGCTAATTTGGACTCTAATTTAATGTTTATTTTATTTATGCAAGGAATGGCTCAATAAGCATTTGGGACTATATTCAATCCATATTATATGATGTGTGGATTTAACTTTGAAATTAGTGGCAAGATTTTGAAATTATTTCAAATTACTAGGATAACTTATAGAGATTTGGATTGGAGGGCTTAAAGTGAGGCTCGTTAAAGAGAGCCCATCCTTTTTTGGCCTTTCTTAATGGGCTTAAATGTCAACCATATACTGTCTGTGACATATGTCCATTTTTTTTTTATTTTCATCATATCATATTTACACCTTACCTTGTTTAATTATTTCCACAATCACCTATCACTATAAATAGCCTTTTAATTGTCTTCATTTACCTTGAACTCATTTTCTCACTTCTCTTACATAGTTCTCATTTCCTAATTTTTTGTTATTTCCCTTTTCTTCTCTTATATTCTATATTCTTCTTACTCATTTGGTGCATCATCATAACACATTTGAGTCTGTATTTTTCTTACACATATGGTGCATTATCATTGCACATTTGAGTCTATATTTTTCTTACTCAGTTGGTGCATCATCATTGTACATCTAAATTTATATTTTTCTTACTCAATTGATGCACCATAATTGCATATATGAGTCTATTTTTTTATTATTCAGTTAGTGCATCATCATTGCACATTCGAGTCTTCATTATTTTATCACTTGTCACTAGATATTTTAAATATATTAAGATTCCCAACTCTTTCTCTCATGCCCTCTTTACCTCTTTTTGGTGCATTGCTAAGTTATAACATTACTTCGCTATTAATATCTAAAAAATTAAGACATATATAGCTTTTAGCTTATGGTTAAAGAGAAATACAAAAATTTTGGATAGAAGTTGATCTCTGCAACATTTCTTGAATTAGTGAATTATGAAGGTCACAAGAAAGATATCTTTTTGTTCTTTAATGGTAAAGTAGAAATCTTAATAGTTAGAGATATTAATTTCAGTAATTAAGAGAATTAAAAATCCTAAAAAGCAAGCTAAAAAGTATAAATTGAGACAGACCGCACCTTGATGCCATGCACAACTACTTGTATATGAAGGGAGAATGTTGCTTCTATTTATAGTATGATGTTTTGTGGTACCAAACTAGGTGATTTGGGTAAGCCTTCTTGAGCTGGCTTGCATCCTTTTGGTACAAGGCTTGTAAGGCAAATGAGAGTAAGAGGGAAGTTTGGCATAGTATCATAAGTCTACTTTTATGCTGTTGGACTAGGATAATTAATCCTAGGTTTAGAACCTCTTTTGATCTTGACAAAGTAGATTGATCATCACTAATATTTCAAGTAAGTGTTGTTTTTGCAGATTTGTATCAATCTCTCAAAGAAGAAATGAAAGGAGTTGAGAAACTCCAAGTGACATGTAAATCGCGACCACAATCTGGGATTAGCGACCGCGACTCATGTTAAGACATGCCGTAACTCAAGCAGGCGAAATCACAGAGCCATTCTCGGCCGCGACCCTTGGAAAGGAAGAAGCCAAAATGACACAGATGAATTCGCGGTGCAAGTCACGCCTTCGTCGCGATCGCGAATTTCAAAGTGACTCAAGAGGGAAGCAGTCCACAACCATAGCTTGACAAGCGTCCCAGAAGACTGTTGAAAGTCAAAAATCGCGGAGACATCTTATTGGTAGCGACCGCGATCCAAGTGGAAGAAAGTTAACCAC